>BQNB010011577.1:0-76193 GCA_026074375.1 Tanacetum coccineum
CCTGTTCTGTCTCCCCTGAACATTCTGAATCACAACCCTACCATTCTGCATTATAGCTTGATTTCATGTGTTGGAGGAGGTTCTCAATTGATTATTGGTTTGAGGAAATTATGTTTTGTATTGTTGGTCGAGAAGGGCAACTTGTTTTGTTAAATTGTTAAGCAATTCATCAGCTGGAGAGAGACCTGCATCAAGTTGTGTATGATCAGTAAACTAAGGTTGGTATGTGACTGGTGGAATGTATAAAGGTTGTGGAGGAACTAATGATGATGAAGGATATTAAGAAGGTAAAACATTAGACACTAGGGTAAGTGGATCATGTGAGTGTTGGTTGAGTCTTTCCATCAGCATCTTATTCTCATTGGCATGCAACTCGTGTTGCTTTAGGTAAGCATACAACTGATAATGATTGGACTCTTTCAAACCCTTGTTTAACTTAACCACCATCATAAATCTACCCCATTCAGGTAACATGTTGTTTACAAACTTAGAGTTTAGCTGAATTTTAGGCATGGTTATCTTGATATGTCTCATGTCGTTGATTAGCTTGGTAAACCTGACATAGTAGTCATGAATGTTTTCACCCTTGTGTTGCTCGAAATGTTCAAATTCATCGTACAGATAAGATTCACAATCATCTTTGGTCAATTCAGAACCTTTCAATAACATCTTCACATTATCCCAAATATCCTTGGCATCCGTGTTATGGTTAATGAGTTTGTAGATGTCTCTTGGCAAACCCTAAAGAAGGATATTCGTTGCACGAATGCCAGGTCTAAGTCTATCCTTTTCAGCTTGTGACAGGTCTGCAACCACTGTGTCTCGTTCGGGGCCTAGATAAAGACTATCACTACCTGTAGCAATCTCATCTCTGCGCCATCCCATCTTGAATGGGCCTTCATCAATAGACTAAAGTATGTACTCTCCATGATCTTTTCCCTTATAGTATAACTAAACTCGTTGTTGCCATGACTCAAAATCAGTCTTGTCAAGCATGGGAGGGCGGGTATCAGAACCGACCGCTTGAATATCTTCTGACTGATTGGACATTTTAACTTATTGTGAAATGATATGATTGGATCGATCAATGATTAGTGATTGTATGTTAAAAGTGGTGAAGTGAAATTAAGTATTTTTGATGTTTTGGATTGTTAAGTTTTAAGTTTAAAGGTAGTTCAAATGTCAAAGTAGTCCAATAGTCCAAAACAGTGTCTCAACCCACTGGAATAGTAAGCAAACTACTAATGTCAACCCGCTATTTGTCAAACCGCTACTAATGGTAAACCGCTATGAAGACGAACTACCAAACCGCTACCTATAAATGAAATAGGTAGAGGTTTGTTCCCCAAATCTCTATGAGAAATAGTCTTCAAAGACCTGTAAATCGATATGGTATCAAACCGCTGTCAACACTAAACCGCAACTAGAAGAGGGTGGTAAACCGCTATGAAGAGAAAATACCAAACCGCTACTGACAAACCTCTGCCTAAAAGGACAAACCGCTGTCAGAAACAACAAACCACTACTACAGTGTACGATCCTGAAAAATCGCCAGAATGTACTACTCTGACAAACCGCCAGAACAGTGTACCAAACCGCTACGACTAACAGAATATAGAATACCAAACCGCTAGTAAGAAATACGAACTTTTACACCGAAAAATCACACTTTTGAACGTTTTAACTTGGATTCTTTTGCACAACTGAGTACTAGAAGGCTATAGCAACTACAAAAACATGAAATTTAACAAAAGAAATGTGAAAATCAATGAAACTTAAGAACAAGCACTAAAACGCACACACAAATGAGCTAATCATCCCATGAGCTCTGATACCAATTGTAGAATATTGGATATCATCACACGATCGAATGGTTAGTGGATTAGTCAAATGCTAGAGAGAGAAATAAAGAAAATGTACACTCCTTTAGAGAGAGAAAGTGTGTGTGTATAAAATGACTAACCACCTCTTTCATAAGTTGGAAGAGGCTTATATAGTTGTGTACAAAACCGGCCAAAGGGCCTTTGTAGTGGACTTACACGTTGGGTTTTACACCCGACTCATTACCGAATGTTATACATTAAACGTTAAACTACGAACTACGATAAATTATAAAATACACGGGGTGACCGAGTCTTTTTCTAATATCTAACATTGTGTACTAGTAATATAACAAAAAATGTTTAAAGGAAAAATTTTGAACCTTGTTTTGAGATACATTTTTATAAATTTTCTAAATTTTACTTGAGAACAAGTAGGATTCAAGTGGGGGAATATTTTATGACATCGAATAACGTCTATTTTATAGCATTATTTTTTCCATCTAAATTGCTTGTTTTACATTTATTTATGCATGAATGTACTTAATTGCTTATATTACTTATTTGCAGTAAATATGGAGCATTTGGTGAAGATTGACTAAAAGGTGTGCATTTTGGAGCTTAAATGAAGAAATCAAGAATCTACTGTTCTGACAACCTATACGCCGTATCCATCAAGGAAGATACGACGTATCTGCGCATGAACTTCACAAGAAACCACGAAGAATTAAAGACCTATACGCCGTATCCAGAAGTTCCCATATGCCGTATTCAAGGATAAGCTCAAGGAATATTCTAGAATATTATAATCGTGGTCCTCACTCTAAGAAACTCCAATATGCCGTATCAACTTACTCCAATACGACGTATCGACTAAATTTTAGAAGACTATAAATAAAAACCCTAAACATGATTTTAGGGCGTGCTTAATTATATTTTTGAGACCCTAACCACAGAAGACGATTCTCAAAGGTCAAGAGGAGCAACAAAGGTCTTGCAAAGTGCTTAATTCGATAAGAAACAACTTGTAATCATTAATACTCTTGTAATCATTCAATTTTTAGTGTCATTCGTTTATCGGTTAGTTTACCTTGGTTGATTTGATTATTATGTTTGTATTCGATACAATGGTTGGTGTTAGCCAAGGTTATGAAGATTTAATGTTTGGTTTATTTATATCGATTGCTTAGTTTATCGTTGGTTGTTGATTATGTTTATTAATTTATACTTGTTTATATCATTCAACTGGATCTAGGAATGCAAAATATAGAGCTAGCTAGATGCCGGGATGGCTCTCCATATCTGTAATTTTTATATCTAGAATAATAGGATCACAAATAACGTGTTGTATTCGCCCTTGGTTTAGTGAACAAGTTATGCTAGCATGTGACATAGGATTAACAAATAACGTTCTGATTCCATGCCCGAAGATTTGGACAAGTGAACCACCAGTATATAAAGCACCGTTAAGTAGTAAGTTAGTAAAGTCTCCATGAGCTAGGTTTTAGTAAGATCACCCTTATTAATCTCCTAAGATAGATTATAATCAAAAAAATGATGCTTTATGAGGATGCATTTAATTGTAACAGAATTAGCGTATCTAGGTTTTAGGAAGAAGTCCTGCCTAAATCTTAAAATGATATGTCGCCTCGAAATAAGTCAATCATTGCACTAAATAAACATACATGCATTTTTATTAGATTAATTATGGTTAGCACATTTTCCTTACATTAGGCTTGATCACTCTTCTACCTTTTGATTATTATCTTTGGTGCGTTTTCATAGCGAAAGTATATTTAAGTCACCACCAAACCCCGTTCTAGTTCTCAGACTGAAAAACCCCCTTCAACTGTTAGAATTAGGAGTAGGTTTAACATAGGTTTAACATAGATTATAACTAACCTAATATAACTAAAATACTAGTAGAATTAAGAATTAGCATTCTAACTCTTACTGATCGACACCCTACTTACCAACAAAGCTACAACAGATCGGGTACACTGCCCGTTAGTGTTGTTTCAGGTAAAGTCGGCAAAATATAAATGTAAAACTTGATAACATAAAATACCTACACACGATGACACATCACAAGCAGATCCATGTTGAGGGAGATTGTTAGCAAGATTTCAAAATAATAAGCAAGGTTGTAGAGATACAAGATCGCAAGATGGCATAAAATTTTAGGATAAAGATTTAAAAATCTCAAAGTCAAGGATAAAGTCAAGGCTAAAGACCAAAATATCATAATTAAGACAAAGATATCAAGTCAAAGACCAAGATCCAAGATCGCAAGCATGCAAAAGGATCTTTAAAAGAATTCCTAAGAACACAAGGCTCCAAGATCCAAGACGTCACAAGAAGTGAAGCTATTACTACAATGAGCACCCCTTAGGGAGAGATTGTTAGCCTAGTTTTTAGTAAAGTGATGGTCATTATTTATTCTCGAGCCTTGTATAGGAAAATGTAGTTTACGAGAATTGTTTAAGCTAATTAGGCCTAAGTTATGGGCTTAAAGCCCATTAGATTGTTTGTATTCGGCCCAAGAAGGCCCAAAGAAAGGCCAAACCCTCTTAGGGTATAAATACCACCCTCCTAGCTTGTTAGGAGGGTGTTGGTTACATTTTCTTTCTTTTGTAATCCACCATCTCTTCCTTTTTTCATCTTTCTTTCTCGCTCTAAAAACCCTCTTTCTCTCTCTAAGATCTTATCTATTTTGTGTATGGATGATAGAATGATATAGTCTATCAAATTGTCCAGCCTAAAACAC
Organism: Tanacetum coccineum; assembly: GCA_026074375.1. Taxonomy (NCBI): domain Eukaryota; kingdom Viridiplantae; phylum Streptophyta; class Magnoliopsida; order Asterales; family Asteraceae; genus Tanacetum; species Tanacetum coccineum. The sequence goes on from BQNB010011577.1 coordinate 4,588, forward strand.
TCTAAGAGGATTGTTGTTTCAAAGAGTATGGAAGTTCGTCAAGGTATTGTCACCCTTGACTCACTCCAACCTTCAGCGTACTCCATTTATATATCAGCTGATATCCATCTCAAATGACGGGTATGTCTTCAAGTAATATTCGACTTCCTTAACAATGTATTTGATTTAGATACTCTGAGGTTGCTCACTGAAGCTATGCTTCAACGAGTCTTCTTTTACTTACATGATATTATCAGCGAGTCTTCAACACTTATCTTAATTTCTGTTTATATCTAAGTAGACACAATTGGACACTCAATTGGCCCAACAATCTCCCCTATTTGAATATAAGCAAGTCAGTACATAGCTTCTTCTTACACATAATTTTATATACAGACATGATAACAAAATAAGAACTTTTTCATTAATCAGTTACTAAGATTGTTTACAAAACATAAACATCTAAGTTCTTTTCTACTATATCATTTGCCTTAAAATAATCATGCCTTAATTCAGTCACCAGCACCAGCTCCGCAGCTACTTGCTTTGCATAATCAGAGTCTTGGACAATGATATTGTGCATCCTCAGCAGCTGAAGAATAGTAGCTAATCCGTACTTACTGATCCATTGAAACCCCAAGTCAATGTTTCCTTTAAAGAATAAGATTCCATGCTCAAAGTGCTCTAGTAGTTTCCTATTATTACCAGTCGTGACCCCTTGTGGATGAGCTAAGTTCCTATCCATTACATCTACTACCACTTCTTCATTAAGGAAGACTTGTTTAATCATTTCCCTATTCCGTTTCCTTTTTCTTTTAGCTGGAGGAAGCTCAGTTTCAGTCAATTAACGAGGAGGAGGAATTTTTAACTTATCAGTTGTGTCAGTCGCCCACTTGAACTTAGCTTGAAGTCTCTTTAGCAGTTGTGTGTTGTGAGTTCTTATTTTCTTGGAGGCCAAAGCATGAAGTTCCAACCACTCATTGAAGCCAATCGCCTTTAGCTTGAAATCAGTGTAAACTTTGTAGCTTACAGGCTGATAGTTTCTTGTGATAGTCATAGTTGCCTTCTTAGATGATTTGTTAATGTGGTATTTAAACTTGGTGATAGGAAGATTTTCATCTCTCTTCTTAATGAAGTCAAAGTGTTCAGCTCTTGTTCTATCCATCAACTTCTTTCTTCGAGCCTCCAGCTCTTTAAACTCTTTCTCCTGAGCCATTCGTTGAGCTGGGGTCAATCTTTTTAGCGCCTTCTCAGATTTTTTAGTTGCAGGTTTGATATCTGCAAATATTTTCTTTTCTTTCATAATTTGAGTTGCTTCTTCAATGGTCAGTAGAGGATCATCAAGTGTTCTGAATCTTTTGAGAACATAAAAATTTAGGGTTGAACAACCTTGTTCCATCAGAGGCATAATCATCTTCATTTTTGAATCATCGGATGGCAAGGCTATGCTTGTCCTTTTGTTACCTCTGCTAATTAGAGGAATATGAGTGTACATAGACTAACCTAAACTGAACGTTTGAGCTGTGAATTATTCATATGGTACATTGTTGAAGGTGACTGGAAATATAGAATTCAAAGAATGTGGGTTAGTGATGTCAGTCATAACCTTAAGTTTCTTAGGAGCAGGTTCTTCAACTCTAGGTTCAGTCTCAATGATGTATGCACAACCATTGTCAAAGGATTTTGATCAGTTGGTGAGCTACTACTTTGTGTCTTCCCCTAAGAGGGTGCAACATTTTCCATGGCATGTGTATCAGGTTGGGCATTCTTTTCATCATTTGAGTCAAGAAAAACGGACTTGGTATTTATAACTTTAGATGGCTCAACTTGTGTAATTTCTCCCCTTCAGAAGCAACACTGAGAGGTGGTGGTGATGTATCCATGTTGCGAACAAGATGAGAAATCATATCAACTAACTCAGTCATATCAGTGGATGTTTCATTGACTATAGATGAGAGATTATTGGAAATCATAATCTCAGGCAAAAGATGAGTGGGTATCTTGACTGTTGAGTGCATAATCTGCTCAATGTACTTGATCAACTGCATCAGATGCTTAACAGATTGACAATGAAGATCAACATCTTCACACATTTTACCCCTTACATTCTTGTGCAGTGTCTTCCTTGAAGCATGTTCCAGTTAAGCAAATCAGCTATATTACAGCTTGTTAAGAGCATTAAATTGCTTTCTAACCCCTTTCAATGACTCCTTAAGAATGTCATGCATTTCAGTATTAATTTCCCGTATGATCTTTATATTAAAGCCTAGAAGGTTATCCTTGATTGAGTCAGTTAGCAGATGAGGAAATTTGACACTCAGGAGTTATAGAGCATCGCATGCAACTTCTCTTCCAAGGAGCCAGCAATGAGTCTTGGAAGAACATCATCAAGGGTAGAACCCAGTTAAACAGGCAACGATGATTCCAACTTATTACCTAAGTTCTGAACCTGAGCAAACAGAAAATCCATTCGACGTGGGAGATGACTAAGGGAGTCTGGTGATGTATTAGATTAAATGGCATGACTTGATGATGATGTGGGGATTGATGGAAACAGCTTCATTGCAGCCAATGCTTGAACACGGGGAGGCTTGTCCCTTGAGACATGTTTTAGCCTCTAAAGTTCCTTGACAATTAATTCCTAAATATTAACCATCCATTGGGTATGGAATGGTTTCATAGAATTGAGTTCAGCAGCTACAAGTTCTTGTACATGTGGCATTCTTTGAACATGAGTAGGTTTGAGATATTTGATGTGTTGTTCAGCTAACTCTTAGACATCCATCATCCTTGGGATGCGGATTGGCTGAGGATCAGTAACCGAGGGATCTTTAAATATAGGTGCAATGGATGTATTGTCAATAGATACCTAAACTTATGATGGAATGTTGATTTTAGTCATTAATTCATCAAAAATTATGTCAGCAACCACTTCATCTTGAGGGGAGGTGACCTTGTCAGAGTCATTATCAACGTCCCCATAGACTGACATGATTTCATCGTCAGGAATTGATTCTGGATCAGAGAAGACATCCTCCATGACTTCATTAACTCTGCTTGACCCTAAAGAAACAATTTCAGCATCATCAACCATGATTAATTTAGGTTCCTACATAAGATGGTTAGTTGAAAATGTGAATTTGTAATGAGGGGAATGGTCGCCATTACTCTATCCCAAGAAGATTAAGGGTGATGATTCAGTCCCCTCAAAGGTTAAAACCTTGGGATTCTTTTTGTATTATGATTCAGTGACCCCAGAGGCCGAGTGAGGTTCAAACGCTCTTAAGGTCTGAATTTTATACGTAAGATGTTGTGGGCCCTTGCAAAGTCTAGAATTGGCAAGGTCAGCAGTGGGCGTGAGAATCCTGATGCGGTGGGTTGTAATCCCCCGAAAGAAGTTTTACAATCCTCCTAGGCAAAGTCCCTAATCGTTGTAGTGTAGCATAGGCAATACTCGGGCGATTGATCGTTCTCTAGGGGAATAGTATGGTAGGTTCAAATTGTATGTCACTAAGATCTAAGGGTTGAGGGAAGAGTATTTTTGTGTTTTTATGTTTTATGAAAGCAAGTTAAAATCTCGGGTTTGAAGATGGTTTTGATTAAACCAATAACTACTCCTAAATCTAATCTAATTATGCAAAAAAAAATGGTGGGAAACTCGATAGGTAAACAAACATGCTCACTTAACCCTAGTTGCTCTCTCTAACCTTATTACCCGTTACCCTCGTTAGTGTAATGTGTAAGTATTCTAATAATTCAGCAGCGACTTGGTCAAGCTCGCGTTCTACATGAAAATATAGTCGGGATTTACCTATCAAGCATGCTCCCTCCTAATGGTTAATCACGCGCAATAAATACTTAAGAAGGAGTCTACCTAAAATCAACTAGTTATAAAGAACTAGTTGTAGGTTTCATCGTTTCCCTAGACGTCTATGCTAATGTAATATCGTATAACTAGTTTTCTAGAGCCTAATGCGCACACCACTAAAAAGAAGAAATAAAATCAAAGATTACAAACTAGGTTTCATTCAATCATAAGCAAACACTAATTAATTTAGCCTAGGATGTTAATAGAGAGTGAAGAACAAATAATCAAACAACACATAGACATATTGATGATTAAATGGATAAAGAGACTACACTTCAATTAAACATGTGAGTATGTGAGTACAAAAGAGTTAAAGAACCCTAAAAATTATCCAAAGTAGCTGCTCAAAAAGTTCTCCTAAGTTTCCACACGAATTATGAGAATAAAGGGGTTGTATATATAGTTTTTAGGATCTGATAGTGTCGCTGGGGTTTGTGGCGTTGTCAGCCCGTCGAATCTTCTAAGGGTTTCTTTTTGTCTGTTATTGTGATGCCGTTGCTACGCTTGGTGACGCGGTCGTTGTATGATTCTGACGGCGTCAGATACTTCTTGTGATGCCGTCTCTACACACTGAGAAGTCACACTTTTCGTACAAAATTCCAATATCTAGGCACATTTGGTGAAGGCGTTAGGATGGGAGTCGCCAGCTTAAAAAGTTATATTTTTGTCCAGTTTCTTCTTGAATCGAGCCCAAGTCACATGCTTTTCTTTCAAGTGCTTCCCAAAGGTTAAAATAATAAAAAAACAATCAAGTACAATATTTGGGCATATTCACATGATTTTAGGGGTTAAATGACCCCAAAAAAGTATATAAAATGACACCTCATCAAAACCCATATGCATCATCCCTTAGTGCTGACTCAGGGTGTACAGAAGATCGAGAAAAATAAAGTGCGGACACAGACTCTCTATTGGGTTAGGGGTGGCCCTAATCTTGACCACTCTCTCCTAAATAAATTTTGAGGGTGGCTGCTTGCATTGCCCACGAATTTAATATTGTTACCTTTTTTATAACAATGGTATCAGGATGGTTTACTACTTCCTCTGCTGATTTGGAGGTTTCTAGACTCTGGGTGGAATCAGCGGTGGCCATTAAGTCCTTAACAGACTGAGTCTCATTGACTGTTGATTTGGATCTTGTTTGCCTGCCAAGTGTTGAAGAATTGGGTTGAGAAGGAGGTGGGTTTTGCTTCTTCTTTTTCTTCTTTTCAAGCTTTGCTTTGGGTTGAGTAAGGGACTGCACAACGGTCCCGGACGAGGACTTGTCAGAGGCCTTATCAGCATTCACCTCCCCAGAAGGAGGGATCAAAGGCTCAGCATTTGCAAATTTTTTTGCCACATTGTTCATGTGAGATGTCAAAGGCACCTTGAACCAGTGGTTCTTTAAAAGATGCAACAGTAATGTGAAAAGGGATAAAAGTTGTAAGGTTTTGGTTGGTGTAATTTTTTCCCAACAAATGTTTTATAATCAGTGAGACAAACCTTGTATAGCAAATGTTAACTTCACGGTGCTTCTTCTTAGAGTTAAGAAGTTTAGCAATGAGATCCGAGAAGAGAATATTTCCTATGTCAATGTTTAACCCCCAGATCAAGCTATACGCTATCAGCTGATGATTGGCATTCAACTGATCATGAGATCCATGCATGCCTCCCAAGCACCTGACAATCTGTAACATGAAAACCTTCTAAATTGGTGAAAAATACTTTATTTTCACTGGGAGTTGTTGATGAGATCAATTGAAGTAAAATGAGGGTTTTTCTAATCAGTAAGTTCAAGAGTTGCTAATGCAGACTTCACTTTCACACCCCTAAAATGTTTGCAGCTGAAGGTAACTAGGGTGTAACTTCATATCACAAAGTCACAAGATATAAAGAACGACCTCTACATGAGTCGTTTAAAATAAAGCGTTTGATTTCATTGAAATTAGTAAAAGGACAAAGTTTTCAACAAGACAAGTTTAATAGTTTCACATCAAAATAACGAAAAGTTTTGAAATACAATCAAACGTCTAAAGTTCATGTAGGAAATCTTCAATGTGATGCAACAACAAACGGGTGACTCTAGCATGAAACTTTAATGTGCTAGCCAACACAATGCAATATACGGTCGTAAGAAATACATTCTAAAACCGTCAACATAAAGTTGGTGAGATCATAGGTTTAAGTAAAAAGTAACGTGGACCACAAGATTTCCAGGTGTGACTATTATAACAAATACAATATCACAAAATGTATTACTATTGCACTAAGCTCATGACACTGAAGCCTTAACGTAATCAAGTATATATGTTGCCTCGGTAATCGATGTTTTGCATATACACCCAAGTGCTACCTCAAATGAAATACGTCTGTATGATATGGTGATCAAGTAAGTGCTACAAACTTGGACAGGGGTGTCAACCCCAATAGATCTATTCACAACATTCGTGCTTACAAAGTAATTAACGGTTCATAATAGTGGGGACTTCATAATATTAGTAACTTAGGCAATACATAAAAGTTGAAGTACTTGTGTCCATAAGTAAAAACGAGCAATGTATTCTCACCCTAAAGTAGTTCAAAACGAGTATTAAACAAGTTAAAGTGGGGCTATGAAGCTCACAAAAGGGTAACTTAGGCAATACATAAATGTTTTAAGTGCTTGTGTCCATAAAAGTAAACGAGCAATGTATTCTCACCCTAAAGTAGTTCAAAACGAGTATTAAAACAAGTAAAAGTGGGGCTATGAAACTCACTAAAGGGTAAATTTGGAAATACGTAAATGTTTTAAGTGTTCGTGTCCATAAAAGAAAATGAGCAATTTATTCTCACCCCAAGTAGTTCATAACGAGTATTAAAACAATTAAAGTGTGGCTATGAAAATCACCTCAATAAAGTTGTAACAACGTAAATCATAAAAAAAATTTTAGCACATATTTTTTTTCTTTGATGATGAAGACCGAGTTAATGTGTCCTATTTGCCTAGTTTATGGAGATTACGAGGCATTATACTATATTTCATACGCATTAACCCGTGTAGTTTGAAGACCCCTTGACTATTGACCCTTGTTTTGCTTTATAGGATTTGAATGTGACTAGTGACGGGGAGATTGTAGACTTAGGAAACTATTTGTTTTGTGTCTTTATTTGAATGCAATCATGTATGTCTGTTTCATCGTTATGGATGTGTATATATGGTTTGTCGCCCTTGTTGGTGTAACGCTTTTGGTGAAAATGTAGAAGATCCATACCCTATATCATCCTCCATCCTAACCTTTGGTTTTGCTCGAATGAGGAAGTGAGCAATCATACATGTCTCATCTGTCGTTACGGATGTGTATGTGTGGTTTCGTCGCCCTTGTTGGTGTAGCGCTTTTGGTTAAGATTATATTAAAAGAATGATTGAACCCGTAAGCCTTTGTGTTGTGTCAACCATTTTCCTTTCTAAACAGTTGCATCTAGACTCTAGTGGTGGGGATTAGTATCTTTGCCAAGCTTATGATAGAATACTCGCCATGACTGAGCAGTTGAGTGATCACCAAAAATGAAACACATAGATTAGTGAGTATGAGTGTGATTCATTTTTTCTTTCGTGAGGTGCTCGGTTTGGAATTTTCTAGCATAGGTAATTTTTAAATTCATATCTTCCTGGATAACTTGGGAGATATCTTTTTGAGAATTATTTAAAAGGTTCTACTTGAGGGCAAGTAGAAGTCAAGTGGGGGGTGGGAAATATTGATAATATCAAATATTTAATACTTTTTAGTATCAAATTGCAGGTTTATTGCCTTGATTTATATCACTTTTATATGAATTCAATATTTAAGTCAATTATTCTGTGAATTCAGGTAAATTAAGGCATTGGAAAGAAAGTGGGACGAAATATGTATATATTTTCAAGGCATTACGGCGTAAACTTTTCAGGTTAACCACCGTCTCTATTTTTTTGGGAGAAAGAAGATCATGACTAAAAACAAATTTACGACGCAACGATACAACTGGGTTACGCTATCCATATTCGAGGAAAGAGATCTGAACATAATAGCATATTAACTTCAAGTTTCGTTGCTGACAAGGCTTTACGGCGTAACGTCCCATACAGTGACGCCGTCAATATATAATTATGGAAATTATTACGTTACTGACTAAGGGTTACAGCGCAACGAGATTCTTAATTACGCCAGAACCAAAATATCTTTTAATGAAGGAAAGCCACGTTAGGATTATTATGGCGTAATCGTGTATTTGATTATGCCGTAAAGTCACAGGGGCCGAAAGTGTGCAAGTTATCTTAAGTTTCATTGTCACACCCCGCCAAGGTGGAAACACGAGGCGTAACATCATGGATATCATTACAACATAATGGTGTCAACAATAGAGAATCACTATAGGCATAACTAAATATAAAAGACACGATGTGTCATGACAATACCGAAAACAAAAGAACGGAATCTTGTATTAATGAAAAAGTAGTCTCATCAATACAAAGACAATGTATCACAACCCTATCAAACCAAATAACATTCAAGAATTCATGCAAATAATTATGAAATAAAACCAAATGAAAACATCCAATGCCATCCTAACGGTCTCTCTTGCCACTTTTATTAACTTCAACACCATCAAAACGCTCACCTGAAAATGATGCTTAAAACGTCAACACAATGGTTGGTGAGAGTCATAGGCTTTACGACACCACTACAAAAGATTCAATTACTATGATTATACAAAAAAAAAACAAAACATGGCAGGACAATTAAGCTGACTATTATACATGCTAACATGCAATCATCCCAAACAAGCAACCACAAATGAGACGGAACGTGTCCCCCGATCCATTAACATGCAAACTTAGTCATAGGGAGGAAAATGCGTATCCCCAAATCCTAGACTTTTCTGGTTACCATGCATACACAGGTTCATACCCACACAGTAGGCAAAACCTCTAAGCCACAAAGTAGGCAGAAGCACCAACTGAACATATACAAGATGCGCACATAAACATAATATTAGCTAATTAAATGTCCATGTGTAACTTAACCATATAATCACAGCAATCTAAACATTTTCTAACATATTTTGCATATTTTCTCCATCACAAAAAAACATAGTAAAAATGGGGACTAGAAACTCACCTTGGATTACTAAAAGCTGCTTCTAAATATCTACACGCAATATACAAAATATAATAAACATGGTTACACGCGACCACAGATAAAAGCACTAGTCCATGTAACAAACATATGATGGATAGTCTAAGGGTTAGTTAACCATCATGGGTCACCCCTGTAACCATGGCCAACCTTATCCATCTTACTAAACTTTTACACTAGCTACTTACAATTAACTCAGAATGCATAATTTTAGTGTCTCTTTACGTACCTAAAACCCTTACTAACAATCTTCTTAATTATACCAAATAACCCACGTTAATTTAATGAGTATACTTAATCTACCTTCTGTGTTTCCCAAGTATTACATACATGCTGTTAGTACATCTGAAATAAAATCAAACTTCAAAAACTGTCCTAATTCGAATGAATGATTGCACACCAAAATATACTCTAACTCTATACTTAGACATACTTTCAGGGCTAAATTTTTACAGATTATCCTTAGAATTTGGAACTTAACTCCGGTAGAGGGGCTCTTAAGCTTAATTACTTTAAAGTATAGGTTTTACCCTCACAAAACATTGACCTAAATCTGACCCGGCTTTTACTGATCTGACAACTTTTAGTGTAACCAACATTTGAAATGACTTCCCGACCTTAAAAAAACTCTTCAAGGCTGGATTTTCTAAAAACTAGACTCGCTGAACTTATCAATAGACATAAGATTCATCAAAAATCTCGTTACCAAATCATGAAGATAACATCTGACAAGATGACTCAAAATTCTGCTCAACCCTAACTTCAATTTTATCGCGTTCTAACTCTACCCGAATACATCAATATGATTCTAATTAAACCCTAAACACTTCTAATTAAGTTTAGCATCATTAATTTATAGATTTAATGAAACCTTAATTTATCCATCACTATATTGTTACATGAATTAAAAAGAAAACTAAACAACTAGGGTTTAAAAGCATACCTTAATTTTTGATTCTTGAAACCTTAAATCACCAAAATTGATCTTGAATAAAAAAATCTTTTTTTTCTTCTGCTCTTGGGTTCGTCTAGTTTTAAAAATAAATAGGGGTGAAGGGTTTGTATTTATAGTGAAGGAAAAGAGATTTAGATAATTACCAAATTAGAATCCCACTTTTACTAAAATTAGTTTTCTTTTTTTTTCTCTTAAACCAGCCGAACAACCTTATTATTTTTTTTTTATTTATTTATTTATTATTTACACAAAAACCTTTAATTTTGTTATTTTTATAAAACCTTTATTTTTAGAAATCCTTCTAAATAAGAAATTACTTTTATATACTCTAAAAAAATTCACTTCATACTTTATTTCTCCAACTTAATAATACTAAATTCATTAACTAAAATTTCTTAAAACCAAATTATCTATCCTCTGCGAAATTCCGTATAATCTAATACGTTTTAATATACATATAAATTAGCTACACACATAAAAATTTTACTTCATTTTATTGTTACTAAAATTGTGAACTAATGGAAATATCCATAGCAACCTTAACTTTCAATCACAATGTGACGATCAAACGCTCAATGGTGATTTGTAAACCAATCACTTAAGATCACTATAAACACTTAAATACTACATAATGAAATTAAATCAATTATAACGATTGAATAACCTGCTCAAAGCACATGTTGTTCTCAGTATGCCCTACTTAGGGAAATCTGGTCTCGAGATTTAACTAATTGGTTACAAACATCTTCATCATCAAAAAATCAGGTTTATACTTAGCTTTCATATGGTACATCACGTCTCCAGCTATGTTCTTTAGGGCTACCCTTTGAATCTCATTTAACTATCATGATCAATAAACCCATGCTTCAACTTCGCTTGCCCATAAAGGGTACAAATAGCTGCATACAACATTAGCAAAAAATAACATCTAATGCAAATGAACATACCCCGGGTCTTCGAGGAAACTCGTCAAAAAAACCTTAGTTGTGTAACAATTAATCATTATAACCTAACTCCGCAACTCAATCAAACAAGAGCTGTCTTGATCGAAGTTAGTGAGTTGTTACAAGCTCAACGTTTTTGGAAGCAATCACGCTCGATTCATTTTTATTCAAAATCTATAGCATTAAACAAACGCACCTCAGAACATTCATAGGGTGCATTTATGGCTATGCCTAAGACCTATGTGTCCACTTTACTTATGTACTTCCAATGATAGTTGCTATACGTGCAAATGTGGGATACTTAGTTTTTATGAAATCCTAGTGTCCTTTGCTTGATAGTTCAATGGTCCTTAACTAATCAGAATCCATACTACGCTTTAACTTTTAAACACAACGACTCGCTAATTTCAATAGGTTCTTTAGCAAAACAAACGAGTTTTGTATCTACTTATTTCTTTCTAATGACAACTGTTGATTTGCATTCCGTCCAATAATACTTTAAATTTGAAAAAATAACATCAAATAATACTACTAAATTATTAAGACAATCCTTAGTCAATAGGCCATAGGACCGACCCCTTTAATGATCTCAAAATGGTCACCACATATCCTTGGTGCTAGCAGGTCTTTATTTCAAAATGCAAACATTTTCAAGATGATACTTCCAAACATCACTTTATAACCATCTTCACTCTAAACGTTTACGCATTATTGCCAACATTAAGCTTTTTTGGCAAATCTCTAGCCGCTTTGAGCTTTTCTTTTATCAACATCACCTTATTTGTTGTCTCTATGTTACCAATTCCGATCAATCTGACGAATTTCTACATTTGTAGGGACCAAAGAACATGTGACCTACACTTCCTTCCATACAACGCTTCAAATAGGGCACATCAAACACCCGAATGATAACTATTATTAATAGACTAACTCAGTTAAGGGTAGTTGAGGTATCCTATTTATATTCAAAAAAAAACCAATCACGCACGCTCTCAACATATCCTTCAAAGTCTGAATGGTACGCTCACTTTGTCCGTCCGTTTGAGGATGATAAGTCATACGCATGTTTTAGCCGTGTTCTCAATGCCTTCTGCAATGTCTACCAAAGCCGCGAAGTAAATCTTCCACCACGATCTGAGATGATCGACACATGCACTCCATGCCTTGTTACTATCTCATTAGTGTAAAGTCTCGCCAAATTCTCCATTTTAAAATCTTCACGTACTACCATGTAATGGGCATACCTTAGTCAGTCTATCGACTATTACCCAATTCGTATCATACCCACTACTTGATCTTGGCAACCTTGTAATAAAGTCCATAGTTATTATATCCTACTTCCACTCGGGTATCTCTAGTTGTTACAATAAACCCGAAGGTCTTTGATGTTTCAGCATTCACCTTTAAACAAGTCAAACAATTGCTAACATAGGTAGCAATATCCTTCTCCATACATGGCCACCATACATATCTCTAAGGTCATAGTACGTCTTATCCGCTCCCGAATTTACCAAGTACCTTGATGCATGAGCCTCGTCCATCATTAATGTCCTTACATCACCTATTAATGAAACCCATAATAAATACATACCTCCACATTCCTTCCTTTCCATTAGTTGGTTCAGGCCACGCAGCATTTCTGTTGTCGCGTTCTCTACCTTGCCTCTTTGCATGAGTACACAACCTAATCCTTGATTTGACGCGTCGCAGTAAACTACAAACTCTTTGGATCCATCAGGCAATGACAATATTGGTGCATTTCACAAATTGCCCTTCAACGTCTGAAAAGCTTCCTCTTGTTCCTTGGCCCACTCCTACTTCTTATTCTTCTGAGTCAGTGAAGTAAGGGGTTTAGCGATCTTAGAAAAATTTACTATGAAACGTCGGTAGTAACCTGCCAATTCCAAGAATGATTGTATCCCGGATGGCGTCTTAGGTACTTTTAATTCTTCATTGCTTCTATCTTACTAGAGTCTACGTGAATATCATTGTTGTTAACCACGTGTTTGAGAAACGCACTTCTTGTAGCCAGAGTTCATACTTGGAAAACTAGGCAAACAACTTTTCCTTCTTCAGCAGCTCCAACACCAACTTCAAATGAACCTCGTGATCCTCCTTAGACTTCGAGTAGATCAAGATATCATCGATAAACAAAATGAAAAACTTGTCTAAATACGGCTTGCACACCTGATTCTTCAAGTTCATGAAAACCGCTAGTGCATTGGTTAACCCAAAAGGCATAACCGTAAACTCAAAGTGTCCATATCGCGCCCTAAATGTCATCTTGAGAATATCTTCTCCATGTACTCTTAACTGATGGTAACCGGAACGAATATCTATCTTAGAGAAATAACACGAAACTTGTAACTGGTCGAACAAGTCGTCGATCATGGGGAGATTCTTGGTGGTTAGCTTGTGCAACTCTCGATAGTCTATGCACATTCGAAATGAACCGTCCTTCTTTTGAACAACACAGGTGCTCCCCACGGAGAGTGACTTGGTCAGATAAAATGTATATCAATTACTTCTAAGGGTTATGAAATACCGAAAAGGGTAGCAAACGAATACCGAATTAAAGGCTAGAATACATATAAGGGATTTCACATATGCAAATAGATGTGGATCCAATGACATAAGAATCCTTTAAAGAAATGATAGAATATCTATACCGATAGGAAACACAAACAAAAGAGTCAACAAAGCGTATCAAGACAAAAGGAACACATATCGAATAATGATACATATCAATTGATAAATACGAAAGATATAATTCTTATACCAATAATCAACTTAACTCGACAGAACCAACTAAATATTAATTTATAAAAATTTATTTTGAAACAATAAAGACAGTCGTTTTTTTAAATCATTTTAAAATATAAAAAAAATCATCTTAAATATAATCTTTTTTTTTTAAATTTGTTTTAAACATAGTTTTCATAAAAAATCAAGAGATAGTTATAAAAAAATGTATCGCATTTTACCAATATAAATCATTATAAACATACTTTTCATAAAATAAAATTTATCAAAAACATACTTATAAAAATGTAAAGATTACCTTAAACATAGTTTTGACACTCAACCAATATCACATTGTTTTTATAAAAATCATTGTAAACGCAGTTTTCATAAAGAGACAGTCATATAAAATCGCTTATCACAATGTATTCATAAAATCATTTCAAGAATAGTTTTTCCCAAACACCATCAAGATATACTTCAAAAGGATTTCTATAACTTGACATCAATATAAAATATATTACTCAAACAAAGGGCATCGTAATACCAAAAGGGATTGTAAAATACCGTAAAGACTCTAACACAATTCTATTGTTTGAAAGCGAAAGGGAGTATAAAGAACCATATAGTCAGAATAACAATGAAACGAACATGCACAAGAGAAATTCATACGAAGACATTACGAACCAAAAGAAGAACGTAATAATAGCATTAACGGGTATCCGGGGTATCCGCAAGCGATAGATAGAAGGAAAAACTTACTAACTTCATAACTATTCATAATACAACCGCACATAATATAACATCTTACACTATCAACTAGCAAGCAAACACCGATCAATGCAATCATGGTCACAAGTCTATGTGTGTGATGCATTTATAATTATGTTGGCTACCATAATTATAATTGCATCCTTTCACACATATACTTATTTCCAAGACTACACCTCTCAATGATAACGCACATATAAGCACATATACCACATTGCACATCTTAAACCACTCCAATATAACATAGAAAGGATGCTCCATCAAAGAAATACTTACTTATATAAAGATAAAATCGAAACGACATAAAGGAATGAAAGTCTCGCAGCGCCTCCAAAATACAAAATATTCGAAAGAAATAATCAATAGCATCGTGACGAGGTAAAAGACGGAATAAACTTATGTTGGGCCTCGCTTGAGTTTGACTTTGCCTTCGCAAGAGTCACCCGACTCCGCGGGTCTATGCCTACTACGAGCATTCAACAAGCGATCAACTACCCTATCTCCTTTAGTTCCACAAGAGGCTCCTTCTCAATTGGCTCCTCTTTTGGATCTCTATAGCGTTTAAGTCCAATTAGGAAAATAGCTTCCCAACGAAACTTCTTACGGATAAGGGAGACATAGCTATAAATAGTAAGGAATTAATATATACCATATTAGATAATAGTAGACAAAATAGCTAAATAAAAGTTAGACAAAATAAGATAATAAAAGCTATATAATTAGGGGAAAGTATAATAGTTATAATACTAAACACTTAGGCCCTAATATGCATCTATATGAAGGACTCCTAGGTTATATTATAGGCTCAACCACCTACTTCTCTATAACCAAAAGCTCTGATACCAATCTGTCACACCCCGCCATGGCGGAAACAATATGCGTAACTTCATGGGTACCATCACAACACAATGGTATCAACAATAGAGAAACACTACATGAATATAAAAGACACGATGTGTCATCAGGGCCCGATATCTCCCTGTGCAGGCTGCCCAACTGCACAGGGCCCAATATTTTATGGGGCCTCAATTTTTGTAATCCTTTACATATTTTAAGTGTATAGTTTAGTAAAGGCCCATTAAAACTTACCAACATAGCCATTCTAGAATATATTAGTGCAAAAAGGCATCAAGTCTTATAATGGCAGTGATGTGGGACTCATTTATTTGTCCCATATTTTACTTTTGATAAAAAAAACTTAATTTCTAATAACTTTTTAGATACACCTATGTACATATTAAGTTGGTTTTCAAGACAAAAACTACATGTATAAATGGTCTAGACAAACAAAAAAAATGTTCTCAAGAGGCCTCTTTTACGGTCATGGCACAGGGCACCCAAAATCCACGGGCCGGCCCTGCGTGTCATGACAATACCAATAAAACACACAAAGGAACTGCATCTTGCATTAATGAAAAAGGGGTCTCATCAATACAATGACAATTTCTCCCAAACCTATTAAACTAAAAACATTCAAGAATTCATGCAAACAAAATACGAAACGAAATCAATTGAGAACTTCCAATGCCAGCCTAATGGTCTCTCTAGCCACTTTTATTAACTTCAACACCTTCATAACGCTCACCTGAAAATGATGCTTAAGAACGTCAATACAATGGTTGGTGAGAGTCATAGATTTGCGACACCCAATTCAAACTTTAAATAAATTACTGTGATTATAAAAAAACATAGCAGGACAGTTAAGCTAACTATTATACATGCTAACATGTATTCAACCAAAACAACCAAATCTAGGACGAAACGTATACCACGATCCAAGTCCCGAAGCCTCACATTCATGGGCAGAATCATCACCGAAGCCAACAATCTCAAAGTCATGGGTAGAATCATCACCCAAAATCAAAGTCCATAACATTGGGTAGGAATGTTACCCCCGATCCAAAGCCATAACATTGGGTAGGAACGTTACCCCCGATTCAAAGCCATAACATTTAGCACATAACATATAATAGCTTCATAAAAGTCTATGCGTCATTTAAACCACATAATCACAGCAATTAAAACATTTCAAAACATACTTTGCATCATTTTCATCCCAATAAAATATAGTAAAATGGGACTATAAAACTCACCTGATGCTCAGCTACTTGACAAAATTTTGCACACAATCTAAACACAACAAAAACACAAGTTACACTCGGTTAGACTAAATGCCTAAGCCAATGTAAAAATCATATGATGAACTTATAAACCTCACACTAAGTTTATAATCCTTTAAATACATCTCCCAAATCATTTCATACCCTATATAACCTTAACCATTAACTTCCAATTTTTCAGTTTCCGGCAGAAATTTATTGTCGCTTTATGACCACAAATAAAATACTAAAACACCTAGTTGATAGTTCTCCTTACATCCCATAGCTCCCTAGTGAATTGTGAGCTACTGTGATTTTTTAGAAAAAAAAATAATAAGTGGAACTATTTTATAAAAAATTATCATTACAAAGTACTCAGATTCAGATCTGAACGCACACCAAAAAGTTTGATTTTTCTAAAAATACTTAGAAAATGTTGTAGAGTTAGCCCTTCGAACTGGAGTTAATAGACACCTAAAATATGATCTCTGATTTTTGTCTAACCTTAATTTGAATTTTAAGTAGGGGTTTTACTCCCCGAAATCAGACCCAGATCTGACCCGATTTTACTGTTTTGACAACTTTTCTTGCGAAAATTATTTGACTAACTTTCCTACCTCAAAACCTTTCGAGATCAAACTTTTTGGAAACTAGATTCTCTGAATTTAATTTTAGACTCAAGAAAATTGATAATTGCTATTTTTATAACCAAGTTATGATTTGTACAAGATGACCTTTCAAAACTGCCAGCTTTTAAATTTTGAATTTACAAACTCTAAAACCCTAATTACACATGCTTAACACCACTAATCAACCCAAAAATAATTTTTAAATATCAAAACCCTAATTTTGCAAATCTTATATAAACCCTAGTCCATCATCAAAATTGTTACATGAATAATTAAAGAGAATTAAAATAGTTAGGGTTTATTAACATACCTTAAACATTGATCTTGATACACAAGATCACCAACTTGATTCTTGAAAAAAAAACTTTTTTTTCTTCTTCTTCACAAACAAATAAGGGAGGAGAGGTTTGTATTTATAGTGTTTACAAAAAGGTTTGGATAATTACCTAATAGAATCCTACTTAGACTAAAATTGGGTTTCCTTTCCCCCTTTTTCTTCTCCTCCAAACCGACCCAACCAAACATCCCTTAATTAATTAAAAAACAATTATTTTTAAAAACTCGTTTACCAATCATTGAAATAAGACGTTCGAGACGAGATGACTCAAAATTCTGCTCAACCCAAATTCCAATTTTAAATATAATAAAAGAAAATTACTCATAATCGCGTTCAACTCTAGCCGGAATACATAAAATGATTCTAATAAATCCCCTAAATACTTCTAAAATAAGTTTTAACCATCATTAATTTATATATTATTAATGAAACCCTAATTTAACCATCACTTTATTTTTACATGAATTAAAAAAAAATTAAAACAATAAAAAGTTATATTAAAACATACCTTGATTCCTTAATTCATGAAAACCCATAAAATCATCAAATTGATCTGAAAAATATAAAAAAAAATCTTTTTTTTTCTCTGCACTTGGTTTTGTCCGTTTTAAACAAAAAATGTGGGTGAGGGGTATGTATATAAGTGAAGGAAAAGAGATTTTATATAATTTTACCAAATTAGAATGCCAACTTTTACACTAAAATTAATTTTTCTTTTTTTATCTAAAACCGGTTGCCGAACACTTTTTATTTATTTTATTTATTTATTTATTATTATTTAATACAAAAACCCTTTTAATTTTGTTGTTATTTTATAAAACGTATAATTATTTTAGGGCATCAAACTAAATAAAACTAGTTTTAAATACCTAAAAATAATTTCACTTCATACTTTATTTCTCCAACTTAATAATACTAAAATTCATTAACTAAATTTCTAAACCAAATTTTCTATCCTCGCGAATTCCTATGATCTAAATACGTATACATATACATATAAATACGTACACACATAAAATTTTACCATCATTTTCATTGTTACTAAACTGTGAACATAATAAAATATCTATAGCAACCATAACTTCAATCACCATGAGACGATCATGCTCAATGGATTTGTAACCAACTCACATAAGATCACATAAACACATAATTATCATAACACATAGTGAAACTCAAGTCAATACCAACGGTTTGACTAACCTGCTTAAAACACAGTTGTCACAGTTTAACCATGAATCGTAGTTTTTTGGATGTGGGAGGGAGGAATAATAATCATAGGAAAAAGACAACTACGGTTACTGGTATTTGTTCGGCTTCGGGTTCTGATGGGATTATGAATGTTGCTACTCCTTGTGGTGATGCTACTATGCAAGATGCATCACCATCTGTGGTTGAGGAAATTGTAGCGATGGAATGTCCCGTGGTGAATAATCCATATGTGGGACCAAACCCACCACTACCTACGCAGGATGCTATTGCTATAGCTGGTAATGCTGTCGGTAAGCCCTCTTATGCTACTGCTACTGGTAAAACAAGTGGGAAGAAGGTAAATGTTCGTACTTTGTATACACCCGGGAGTAATGGGATTGATGTGGTTGTTCCTGTGGATTCTATCCGTGCTGTTATTGAACGATTTGCTAATACAACTTATGGTTTTTTCTTGGGGAAGAAGGTGGCATACCCTGTTGTTGCTAACTATGTTAGGAATACTTGGGGTAAATATGGGCTTGTTCGCTCAATGTTCAGCTCGCCTATTGGATTATTCTCCTTTTAATTTAGCTCCATGAACGAATTAGATGCTATGGTTGAGAATGGTCCATGGTTTATCCTGAATAACCCGATTATCCTAAAGAAATGGCACCCAGATGAGAACCTATTGAAGGAAGATGTTTGTACTGTTCCAGTTTGGGTTAAACTCCATGGTGTACTTGTTACGGCATTCAGCGAGGATGGCTTGAGTGCCATTGCTACTAAACTGGGTAATCCTCTAATGCTTGACTCTTATACATCTGATATGTGCATGCAATCTTGGGGTAGGTCAAGCTATGCTCGAGTTATGATTGAGCTTCGAGCTGATGTGGAGTTGAAAGATAACATTGTCGTGGTTATTCCTACAATTACTAGAGAGGGCCATTATACATGCAATGTCCGTGTTGAGTATGAGTAGAAACCTCCTAGGTGTTCGGCTTGTAAGGTTTTTGGACATATTGGAATGTCCAAAGAATACAGGTGCTGGTGAGAAGAAGACTGTAATGAAGCCTAGTCAAACTCCTCAAGGTATTTCGGTTGGTCCGAAAATGGATTTTAAACCTCATAAAGAATATCGACCTATTCTCAAAAATCTTACCGCTAGTTCTAGTGGTAACAAGAAGAAGGGTGTGGAACCTATTATTGAGGTTGGTAATTCAAATCAATTTGATGTTATTAATTCGGTCGATAATGATGGGGAGTTTGGTACTAATTCTAGTAATACTCCTATTGGTGAGAAAATCGATAAAATAGAACGACAAATTTGTGAAGGTAAACTTAGGTTGTTGGATAATGATGGGAACCCTTTAGTTCCTACGGGTATTGTGGAAAGTGATAGTGAAGTGGAAGTGGTTTATGATGAAACTGCTAACTTAAGGATTTCAACGAGTGGTAAAGATGGAAGTGATAAAGGTTATGGTACTAACAGCTTGTTGGAACAATGGAGGGATTCTTATCCGGATAATGATGATTATGACCCGTATGACGACGATATGTACGAGAATCATGATTTGTCCGAGCACCTTTAGTCTATTTGTGATGATCTTGATATCACGGTCCGTGGCAGGAAGAAGAAACAGATTTTTTGATGTTTGCTGCGTCAATTGTAATCTAGTCTTAGTAGTATCCTCCTATGGAGTAGTTGTGCTTGTTATGTTCGCTTTTTTGCCTATGTAACAGGCTGAGATGTGGGACTCACTCACATCCTTTGTACTGAATCGCTTTTTTGGAGTTATACATTTACCGGGGAAACCCTTTACCCAAAAAAAAGAATTTATGATAACACGTTATATGTTGACATAGTTACACCGTTTTTATCATAATTCCTCCATACAAACTCCGTTTTTGATGATTCAAGAAGCCACGAAACCGCGAGAGAGAGATCTACTACTTTCGCTTGGAGTCAAATCTAAACTTTCTTCCATTATCGTCACAAGTCAAGTCAAACCGATAAATGTAGTAACAAGTAAAATAAATTTAAATAAATTTGGTTAACTTTTGCAAGAAAAAAGAGGTGGGAATTCTCCTCTACTTTTTCATAGATTCAGCAAAAAAAATGTTCAAATTTTTTTACTAATAATTATTGCAACGAATGGTTCGTTGGTATATTAGCAATTTCGTTGCTAATAATTGATGCTTTGGTTGGCAAAAATTAAAAATTCGTTGCTAATTTTTTTGCAACGAAAATTTTGACGAAAGTCGTTGCTAAAAAAGAGAGGGAATGTTCCCATCAAATTTTCAGTAGATAGCAACGAATTTATCAACTAAAAATCGTTGCTATCCGAAGATTGCAGTTTTGCTTAATTTCGTTGCTATATTAGTTGCTAATGTGTGAATTTAGCAACGACTTATTGGTTGTTGCAAAATTTTCGTTGCTATTGGCACTTTTTCTAGTAGTGATTGGACATTGAATTGACCTAACAACTGGTCCTTGAAGAAGGATAAGTCGACATTCTCCGCCGAATTAAACCTTTTGGAGAATGTATATGTCTAATTTCAAGAAGTAATTTGCTCCTAATGATACTACATATGGGATTCTATAGCCCCCTTATTGTCTCACAAGCGACACCACAGCGTATCTAAATGTAACGATGATTAGTATCGGATTTACCATTTACTTGTACATTGTTCAGTTATGCTCAAATTTTATCAAAACCCCTGGCAACTTGATTTATCATTCGCTAAGAGCAGAAAAGATGCATGATATGAATGGGTTTTCCCTATAAAGAACATGTGGTTTGGCTCTTGGATATGGTTGGGCTAGGGAACTAGGTAGATCATTGTCATCTTACACTAAGGTTTTTTTTGTCTTGCATAGTATCACCTTTTCGGTTTATAGCCAAGTTGATTTGCATGCTTGGTCGATAATATTATCTATTTCACAAGATGTATGATGTATAAAAAGTCATCACTATGTGAATGCAATGAGAGAATGAAACCTTACATGTCAATTGGTAAAAGGTATAGTAGAATAAATTCATATGTTAAATTTTAATAAGCAATTTACTTCTGATGACTTTTTATGGGCTTTCAAACCTCCAATCTTAGAAACGGCTCACCTGGCTTACAGTAAAGGTACAAAAGAAAAAACTAAGGTTATTTTAAACATGTATGATTTACAATCTACTTATTCGCTGATCAATCGTGCTCAATTTATATCATTCGTTAGAGCACTTGTTGGAAATTGCACTCAGCTTGTACTACGTGTTGCTCTACCTAAACAAGTAACTTTTTTGTATCATAATTGCTCAATGAGTAGATGCATAACAGCAGCATACCTAATTTCTGAGGTTAGACATATTGTTTAACTTTAGCAATAAAAAAACTAGTTCTTTATTCTAGTTTCAATGATCATCTCCTTACAGCCTTCTTGAATTTGTCCAGCTCCTCTGACTGAGAGCCATGAACCGCTTTAATTGTATCTATGCAGCTACTGCAGGTTAAAGCAACAAACAACCTAAGCATGACATTCAGTGATATGAAAGTACACGCATAAGGGCATAACTAATGTATACGCATTTCCTAGTTATAAACATGAAAACACACACAAACACTGAAAATTGTAATCTAACCTGCAAGCTTCCTTGTTGAACTTTTTCTTCTCAATCCCATATAAATTTTCAAAAACTTCTGGCTCAACTCGACAGAAATATGGACGATCTGTAATTATTCACTTACATCATCAAAACATGTATGAGTTGGAGAACTTAATGGTCATATAACACGTCAAAGAAATTTGATACCGTCGTATATGGAGCATGTTCTTGTGCTCTTCTCATAATGTATGCACCATCCATCAGCACCCACCATAGTTTTATATAACTGAAAATACGACAATGATCCATATTTACATGTAGTGTGCCAAATTATATTAACAAGGAAAAAGAGACTTATTTTGTTGCTATATCAGACACCTCGCAACTTTTATTTAGCTATTATTTGTATCCTTTAGTAGCAACAAAGGCAATACTGCTGAAGATACAGAGACTCCAAAACAGTCAACCACAATAGTTCATAATTAGAGTCCATATATACTTATTAACTCCAAATTTCATTTGATTTGGTTTGTGACTTCCGTCTTGCAGAAGTAGTGAAAACAAATTACTAGATGATCTTTAGTTTTTGGCGCTAAAGGGGATATGTGGAATTACATCTTAAGATTGCGTATTGCGTTTTCAAGTGGCATATAACTAATTCTAGGTTTTTGGTATGGTGAAGATTGATTTTGATCTTAAGATGATTACATGTTTTGATAACCAATTTTATATAATTTAGAATAACCCACACATTTTTTAAAAAGTATCTATTTACTGTATACTGCAACATAACCAATCCTGAATATCTCGCTATCTAGAAGTCATTTCACATAAAAATTGCTAAAATGTCATAATGTGTAACACTCGTACAACTTCACGTGTGACCTGGTTTGGGGGGGGGGGGGGTGGGGGGTTGGGGGGGGGGGGGGGGCGGGGGGGGGGGAGGGGGGACCAACGAGAAGAATAGCGGCACAAGCACCATAGGTCGGATGGGGGACGGGGTGTGTTGGTGCAGGGGGGGCCTCCTACTATATTCTAATGAGCGGGGCGATTTTATTTAATCTATCTATCTCTAACTGTTGTCTCTCCTCGAGGGCGGCGCGACGAGGCCTATCTCACACACACACACAAGAGCGAATGCAGGGGCGCGGAGAGGGAGCTCATCTATCTTATCTTATTATATCTCTCACTCGATCGCTCATCTCACATCTATACACACTTCATCATACCAATGCAGAGCGGGATGTAGGGCTGTAAGGTTATTACTTAGTGACGTTTCAGGATTCATCTAAGCTAAGTTCTAATACATATCACCTCCTAAAAGGCTAAAACCCTTTATTAAAATCAATGCAAAAACAGAATTAATTAAGTGAACTATATATACATACTTCAACATCAGAAGGGTCATCAAAGATTTCTTCAGGGGATGGAAAAGTGGGGCCCTTAGCCAGCTTGCAACACGCGCCACAATTCTTAATACATTGCCAAACAGGTTCTGTTTTTCGGGACCCGAAACCACTGGTAGAAACGTTTTTCTTTTCGGTTTTTTTTGGGAGTTGAATCTTTTGTGGTGGTTGTTTTGTTACTGGTTTCATGGCGGCGAAATAACAGGGAACTATTGCCGACATCTTTTTCAAAGTGAAAAGTAGATTTTCTTATCCACTGCTGTTTTTTTGGTTTGAGGTTACATAGCCGCCAAATTTTTGTAAGGATGATGGGTTTATGAATGTTTATGTTATCTTAGGGTGCGTTTTGTTTGTGGAGGGGTATGAAATTAGATTTGAATTTAAGAAAAGTTTGAAAGAAAATGAGTTAGAAAGAAAATACTCACTCCGTTCTTAAATAAGAGTTCACTGTTAACTTTTGAAGTCATTCTTTTGCAACTTTGACCTTAATTATTTCTTTTTGTGTTATATAATACTTGATGCAAAATATATGAATAGATTGAGTTTTAAATGTATTTTCATTGATATAGTTTTCATTAAGTATTATACAACATAAACAAAATAATTTAATGTCAAAGTTGATGGAAAAAGACTCTAAAAATTAATAGTTGACACTTATTTAGGAACGGAAGGAGTATATAATTATTATAAATAAAATTATATTTTATTAGTTGATTTGCAATATTTATATCATTTTTAAATAAAATATAAAGAAAAAGACAAATAGTATATGAATCATGTGGCTCAAAATTATTGAAATCAGGTTATAACAAACATGCCCTTAATATATATATAGGGGTGTTATCGGGTTATCAGGTTTATCGGGCCGAGTTGAATTGGGTTTTTTGTTAAAGAAAAGTGACCCGTAACATGTAATTTGGCAAAATCACAAAGACGATTTAGAGAAAAGTGACTCGTAGTTAACTTAGGTTATGAGAACATCAGGTTTATCGGGTCGGCTTGCACTTTTGAAAGATTAGCAATGAAACCTTTAACTTGGCAAAACCACAAGGATGATTTTTAGGGATGGCAACGGAGCTAGGAATATCGGGGATCGTATTTACCATCCCATCCTCGTTTCTTACTCACATCCCCATCCCCGCCCCCATCCTCATTGGGAATCGTTTTACATCCTCATCCCCGTCTCAAACGGGGATCAGGTATCCTCACGGGGATTCGAGGATTTACTAGCCTTTATAAATTGATCATAAAAATTATATAACTAATAAAAAATATAAAGAATTAGCCTATAAAATGTCTTAAAAAGCATATCTTGTACATAGTTGGATGAATTAAAATGTCATTCAACTTTAAGGTATCGTAAATATTGAAACATCACATACAATATAGAAATAAAGTGCACCCGATGTGTGCATCGAGACAAAATATTTAGTTGAATAATATATAGTTAGTGCTTAACATTTTTAAAATATTTGTTACATTAAATATTACATACACATACAAATATAATTCAAGTATAATACTTGTTAATACTGACTAACATGTACATATACAACTACATGTAGAATTGATATACATATAATTTATGTATATGTGTACATTAAAAAGTTCAGGGTCGGGTTTAGGGTTCAGGATTTATGCTATCTCCATCCCCGCCCCATCTTCGGTTTCATAATTTGGGGATTCCTTGTCCTCATCCCCATCCCCGGTCAACTCGGGGATTCCCTAGTTAAATCGGGTTTGGAGATCGGATCCCTGTCAGATCGGATTTTTTTCCATCCCTAACGATTTTTGCAATTTACTCGGACTTTCTAATTGCGGCACTTTAGTTTTTGCATTAAATGTGGCAATCAATAACTCGCGTGTGCAAATCATCTATTTTATTTTAAAGGCTTTGCATTATGGTGGTCTTTGGAGTTTTTGTTAAAGTGCTTCCTTTTCTCATTTAAGGTGTTTGTGTTAGTTTATTTAATGGGTTTTATGGTATTTGGTAAATTATATATATTATCATTTGACATGTCACGTGTCACCATTTCAGATGCCCAAATCACTGTTCATCGATGAAAAATGTTTGGGCTACTGTTCATCGGTGAAAAGTGTAGCCCATCGGTCCGGCTCGGCGTGTTACTGTTCATCGGCAAAAAAAAAACCTACCCCCCCCTCCCCTCTCCTTTATAAAAAAAATTTGCTCGACACAAAATATGAATTTTTTTTTTACAAAAGCATTGATTTATTCAGATCAAAAAATATCCGCGACATGAGGCCTAACACATACGCCTATATAAAAAAAATATGCCCAAATCACTGTTCATCGATTAACAGTGTTCGGGCTACTGTTCATCGATGAACAGTGTAGCCCATCGGCCCGGCCCCGACGTGTTACTGTTCATCGGCCCAAAAAAAAAACTTTATAACCCCCCCTCTCCTTTATAAAAAAAATTTGCTCGACACAAAATAGGAATTTTTTTTACAAAAACACTGATTTATTCAGATCAAAAAATATTCATGACATGAGGCCAAACACATACGCCCATATAAAAAATTACTCGACACAAAATAGGAAAGAAAAAAAAAACGTATGCAACATAAAAAAAACCTACTCGGCACAAAATAAGAAAAAAAAAATTACAAAAGTACTTAATACGCGATTGCCATTTAATATGAGAAAAAAAACAAACTATTAAACATGAGCCCGAAAAAATAAACCCGGAAAAAAAAGAATAATGCCCCGCAACAACGCCCGAAAAATTAACGCCCGCATCAACGCGCTGATAGTCTTGCTTGTTTCACTTAATGGGGGTTTTCTTTTATTATGCTAGACAAGCACACGTGCAAAGCAATGAGAGTAATAGTCGCAGATAGTTATAGTGATGTGTTGATTAAGTGTTTTATGTAACCAAAAATAACACTATAACTATATGCCGCTATATATCTCGTTGCTATGCATGGTACTCGTCTAGTTTCCGTAAAAGTATTTAAAGTTCATCAAATAAAATCTCGCCTTTTCTGAATTAAATTTGTTATCAAGATGGATAAATGTAACACCCTCAAAATGGGTCGCAGCGGAAATATGTCCGGGAGCATTATTTCATAATACCATTGCACAAGATATGAGAGAACGACATCTAAATGTGTCATTTGAAAAGTAATCTTGTAAAGTTTAGACTCCAATGCACATCGGTTAAGTCAAGTAGCTTGTTCACCTGAGAAAATACATGCTTAAAAGTGTCAACATAAAGTTGGTGAGTTCATAGGTTTATGTAAGTATAAATGTAAACCACAAAACTATATAAATAAATTTACTATGTTGCAAGTCCCGCCCATACAAGACTTGCAACGCATAAACTTAAATATATAAGTTTTCTTAAAATGCGTATAAATACAAACCATACAAAATGCGTTTGTTAAAATATTAAAATCCGAGATTTGTAAAGTATGCATGACCATTTCAATCCTTAAATAGTCATAAAAATGTATGTTGAAACCATAGATTTGTAAAGTATGCATGACTATTTCAATGCTTAAATAGTCACAAAAATGTATGTATGTGTTGGACCGTAAGATTTTCAAGTATGATAATGTAATGTGCACAATATCACAAAAAGTAAGTTCAATTGCCCTAAGTTCTATGACGCTGAGGCTCAGACATGTTCAGTATGCCACTTTATTAAAAGCACAGTAAGAGTTCATGAGTATATAGTTGTTGGCCCTGTAGACACCAATCCAGTCGTGCTCTGACATGGTATAACGTTCGTTAGTTCGATCTCGAACTAGTGAGAGCTAATCACCCAAACTGGGATAGTCACTCCCCAAATAGATCTATTTTATAACATTTGCGCTTACCAGTGGTAATTAACAGTTCATTCTATTTAGGCAATCCGTAATCAGTTCAAAAGTAAAGTAGTGTACTTACGTCCATAAGTAAAACGAGTAAACGAGTTTGTAGTCAATCATGTAATTGAGTTTGTAAACGAACATGTAAACGAGTTTGAATCAATCATGTAGATGAGTTTGTAATCAATCATGTAAATGAGTTTGTAAACGTTCATGTAAACGAGTTTGAAATCAAGTTACAAAAACAAATATGTAATGATTTGTAAATGCGCATGTATTCTCACCCCAAAAATGATAAAGTATATGTAAAAGGAGTAAAACGTGAGGATATAAACTCACCTCAAGTAATAGTAATATCGGCAATGAAAAAGATAGCACGGAAAATGATGTACGGAAACTCTCACAGCAACCTAAATTAGTAATATGCTCTTAGGTTCATGAAAACTAGTGAGCAATGATGCAAATGCATTAATATAAGTCTTACATCACCCGTACACAGTTCTGTTTAAGTTTTACAAGTTAAAACGTGAGTTACAGAAAAGTAGTGTGTTTATTTTTATGTTTTCAAAAGTTTCAAATATTTACGAGCTGCCTACTTTATCAACCGATAGTTCATTCGTTACAGGTCCTAAAAATGCGAGATCAGAGTTTCTGAAAACTAGAAGTTATGTACTTTGAAAAGTTAGTTTATGACTTCATCAATCTCGGACTACAATTGCCTTAAAAACAGTGTTCAAACAGGCGGGTCGCGAAGATTTAGTTGTTCTTCGAGGCTTA
Source organism: Tanacetum coccineum (assembly GCA_026074375.1). NCBI lineage: Eukaryota > Viridiplantae > Streptophyta > Magnoliopsida > Asterales > Asteraceae > Tanacetum > Tanacetum coccineum. The sequence continues at coordinate 32,848 of BQNB010011577.1, forward strand.
GAAAAATTCATGTTTATTTCTATGTGTAATAGTCACGAGGTCAGATTTTTCGTGGACAATAACTTTCTCATATCAGCACCTTATCAGATGATTCCAAGGGTTGTGGAAAGCCACCTGTGCCGACTACAAAATACTTAACTATCACAGAATCTAAATCTAAAAACAACAGTCTCAAAATCGAGCTCAAAGTATGCTTCCCGTGGCATTTAATAATTTTGACAGCTTTTTATAAAATCATGTAGATTTTCATTAATCCGTATCTTACTCGTTCGACCTCCGTTTTTAGTGATTCAAATTGCTAAATTTACGTCATTGCGCCCTCTACAAGTTCCACTAATTTTCCAACCCTCAAACCCATCCTAAAGTGGTCGTTGTTAGTCTCAAAGTTACAAATTCCACCATCTTTATCATTTTTCCAAATCTTTTGGTTTTAAGAATTAAACTACTAGATTAATACCATTTGGTCTATGATTAGAATATAACATCTATGTGAACTTAAAATGATGTGTTGTAAACAATTTTTAAGTTAGAAATCTATATTTAGTTGGTTTTTACAAAAATGTGTATATATCAGGTTGTTGCAACATATTTGGAGAACATCAAAATAAAACCAAATCTTTAGGTTTTTGCTCATGCGTTATTACTAGTGTCAAGGTATTGTGTTGTGAAGCTAAATTCTAGACATGAATCATTTTAAAAGGATGAAAACGCATTTCGTGTACATACATCAAATATCATGCATAACTCATTCGAAAATTCATTTTTAAGCAACAACGCCTATGGGTGATATAAGCTGATTACTACAAGATGTATGGAGTATAACTAAATGTGAACAAAGGTGATATATGCTTAATTGATGATGGAATGATACTCGAAACAATGCAACCCGAAAACTCTAAATAAAATGAAAACACTAATCGACTATATGCAACCCATATAAGCTTCCACCACTCTAACCTTGCTTACAATTGACCCAAATAAGCTTCGAATAAGCTATGAGAGAAAATTTAAAATGCCTTGGTTTGATCCTTTGTTCCCAACCGATCTTAGAGAGAGAGAGAGAAATAATAAGACTTGTGTTTTTTTGTTTTTGAAATGATAATGAAGGACTTGAGTTGTGTCTGATATATATAAGCACATGTTAATAGTTTATGTCATGCTAGGTGGCAAGAAAGTTTGGTCTAGATTAGAAATAATACAAAGGTGTGTCTTGTGGCGTGGGGTTTTGGATGCAAGAGCGGGGTATGGTACTTTGTTTCGTTTTTATATTAACCACATGTTAAAGAGTCTTACACCATGGTTAAACATAAGGCATGACTCCAAGTGTGGTATTTTTATTAGTATAACACCCCGTGTTTTAGGGTCATTTACGATGTCAATATATTCACTAATTATTTTTAGTATTGTACGCGTTTGCTTTTAAATCGTAATCGTTAAGTTAAATCGCGTAATCTAAAAATTATTGTTCAATGTAAACGGGCATCAAACAATTAAATGTTTACATCAAGCAAGTGTTAAGTAATTATTTTGAGTATAATTATTAACTTTTTTAATTTATTTTTATTGGTTGCATAAAGTGTTTACGTTTCGCTAAAAAAATACGTTTAGGCATACCTGGAACCACCAAAACATTTCTACGCTTCAACAAATACCCAAAATTATACCCAATACTCAAAATTTATAAAATATCATCACCTATATACATATATAACCGGATATGGGATGAAAGATACAAGGATAATATCTAAATTCAATCACACTTCCAAGAATTCATGGGATGACTTCAACATTACGGAACAACTAGATATTTTCATACTTGCCCTAATAGTACTTGACCAACTATCCCTAGAAATCCTCTATATGTCTCTTTGACATAGTCTTGAAGTATATAATGCCTAAACTAGAAGATAGAACACATACATCTCATTTCCTTAAGTAAAAACAACCAAAATCCTCTCTTTTCTCTCTACATAGGCCACGGCCAAACATCCACAACCTAAACCATCCATAAAAATTTCATTTTCAATATTTCCAAGTGTTCCTACATGATATCTAAGATAACCTAAGGTAATTAGAAGGTTTGCATTAATGTTTACAAGGGGTAATCAAGCAAGAAGCAAGATTAAGGTTTCATTTGGTTTTAGGGTTTTCAAGTATTGTAAGCTAGGGTTTGGTTTCTAAACAAGGGTTTAGATCACTTTGTTCTTCATCACACTTCATATTAAGGTTACTTAAAACTCTTAATCTCTTTACTTTCATGATTTTATGCATATATAATGTGTATATAGTTAATCACCATCTAAGGACTTATTTACTTGTAAAAATGGATTTTTACACTTGTTTATGATTTGGTAAACTTTTATATATGTAGTATTAATGTTTATATCATGTTATAATGGATGTATAAGTGATGTACAAGTATGGTTTATTTATAAAAAGTTTATATAAATAAGTTACCTAAAATGTATATATATTAAAGTTCATGAACAAATGAGTATGTAAACTAATGGATCTTATGATTTTTTAGACAAACTTTGGACTAATCATGGACTAAGGACCCTAGGTGTGTAAGACATGTGATAATAAGGGTTGTAATGGACTTGTAACAAAGTGGTAAAACTAAAAAGATATAAAAACAACACTACTCTATAGGCGCTTTACCTGTCCATTTGAAATCATTCATATACATATAGTAATTTATGTATATATATGTGGATACATTGGTAGTGCTCAGCATCAGTCTGTCACTGTGGTAGGATTGTCCAGCAGCGTGTGCACACAGACTATGCAATATGTAGGTCCAGCACTTTTTATGAGTTGTTGTAGATAATCAGCTTGTGACTAAATATTTGTATTATAAGTGGTCTATATTGAGGTAATGCGTCTATGAGTGAGAGGTCATTTGATAGTATGAGCGTAGATCATGTTTTAGGGAGGTATCGCAGGTACAGGAGTGAGAGTGTTTATTTTTAAAGAATTTTATATAAATAAATTTGAGACTATATACATTATGTATATGTCGGGCTATGGTAATACTCGTCATGAGACAAATATAGAGTGTAGACAGACGAGCGTAATTTGGTTATACGTTAGATATTGGAGTATAATTATGTGACGGAGAGTTCATTTCTGTAGTGGACACTGAATCTGTTTACTAGAGGACCCTAGGTATGTGTGAGACAGATGTGATAATAAGGGTTGTAATGGACTTGTAACAAAGTGGTAAAACTAAAAAGATATAAAAACAACTTTTAAACACATTTTGAGAAAATATCAAAAAGGGGCTGTTAGAATTCGAATTTTAAGGCATATATTTTTAGTGATTTGAATAATAATACGTACATGTCACAAGGATCGTGGCAAGTATAGAAACTCCGAAAAACCGTTAAAACGAAGTAATACGCTAATTTTATATAATAGACTGTTAATTAAACTGCGTTTAGAGGAGAAAGGAAATTTATAAAAAAAAATTACTATTCACATCTAATGAAAATGTAAACATATTTTATCAGTTAGTACATAATTTTAGGATTTTAAAACAATAAGAATCATAATTTTACGATTAAAAAACGAAGGAGTTAAGAATCTTACGCTGATTACGACATAATACTTTTATAAAAGTTACTGTTCATCTCAGACATGAACATTTTGAAAACATCATTAATTTGATAAAACTTTTAATTACGAAGTCGTGCTTGAAAGAATCACTAAAAACGGAGTTAAAACGAATAAGATACGACATTTACGGGTTTTACGATAACTAAATCTATAAAAATAATTTTATAAACTGTCATGAACAGTAAAAACCACTGTTCATCAGGGGACTAAAAATATGAAAATGTAATATTTTGATAACTCGTCTTAATATGAAAGCGTAGACATAAGAAACGTAAGAAACGGGCTTAAAACGATAAAGTTGCGTCGTTTTTACTAAGGAAATATTTATAAACGTTTTAACTTTATAAATACGATTTCACAAACGCAATTAGATGGTGATGTAGCTATATAGAATTATATACGGTAGTAGTTATTCAAATTGCTTAGAACTTATACGACCTATACTTGATTAGGTGGCATTCGGCGTTAATCTGATGCATTTTATGTAATATACTTGATATTCATTTACTCAAGGTGAGTTTATAACCCCACGTTTTACATTTATAATGATTTACAAGTTTTGGGGTGAGAAACATATGCATGTTTTACAAATTGGACGTAAGTGTACATTTTAATTGATTACGTGTTTGCCTAAGTAGTGATAACCCATCTGAGCCTATAATCATGAACTGTCAGTTACTGTTGTGAGCGCGAATGTTATAAATAGATCTATTTGGGATTGACATCCCCGTTCGGGTGATTAGCTATCACTGGACAAACGAACGTATACCATGTCGGACATAGGATGTTACGGGTTAGAACATCATCACGGGCAATGTTGGCAATTTATATTGCATTTCATACATGTTGAGCTTCAGTGTCATGAGCTTAGGAAAACGTAATTACATTTTATGATGTTTGCATCTGTTGCATTATCATAGGGAAATCTCGCGGTCCTACATTATACATTTACAAACCTATGAATTCACTCAACAATATGTTGACGTTTTAAAGCAATGTTTTTCAGGAGGTCAATAAGGCACGAGGTGCAAGGGATACATTGGTGCTTATATATTTTGGATGTCACATGCTAAAGATTTGGTTGCATTACATTTGGGGATAAATTGTTATGAACACTAATCTTGTATTTTGTATTTTGAACAAGTAAAGCTTCGGGCTTTTGTATCAAACACTTTGCTAAATCTAATGTATCAGCTTTAAACGACTTTTTGGTCGTTCTTATATTATCTTGTGTTATTGATCTATGATGTACCATCCCCAGACCCATATTCCGCTGCGATCCATTTTGGGAGTGTTACAGATTGGTATCAAGAGCCAAGGTTATAGAGAATCAGGTCAAATATTTTTGCTGAACTATAACCGTTTTCAAACATTGCATTCATACAAAGGAATTTTCACGGGACATATATACATACACTACTTGTTGCATTAGTTGGTTAAGACTAGATGCATTTAGGATTGATATACATGTTATGGTATAAATGTATATTACTATAAGAGTCTTATATTAAATACTAATATAAGCTATTTTGGATTTTTAGATACAGTCATGTCGGATTCTGAGGATTTCACGGTTACATACACAGAGGTATCTAGTCCGTTTGAGGACTTATCAGACATTGGATCCCCAGGAGTTGTTGGAGCCGAGTACGAGGGACTTCCCTGGATGCTTAATGACCCATATGTGCAGGTCATTTTACAGGCCCCACCATCACTAGACTATGTGCCTGGCCCTGAGGAGCCAGAGCAGGCACCACCTCTACCAGACTTTGTTCTAGAGCCAGTTTATCCAGAGTTCATGCCACTAGAGGATGAGGTACTCCCAGCTGAGGAGAAGCCACTGCTTGCTGCTACCTTACCCACTGCTGATTTGCTAGGCTATGTTCCTGAGTCCGATCCCGAGGAGGATCAGGAGGAGGATGATGAGGAGGACCCTGAGGAGGATCTTGCCGATTATCCTACCGACGGAGGAGATGATGGCGATGATGAGGATGAGTCATCCAATGATGACGAGGATGATGATGTTGATATTGAGGAGGATGAAGAGGAGGAGGAGCACCCAGCTCCTGCCGACTCTACAGCTGTTGCTTTACCAACTGTTGATCAGGCCCCATCTGCTGAGGAGACTAAGCCGTTTGAGACCGACGAGTCTGCGGACACACCACCACCACATCCTGCTTATCGCGTTACTGCTAGGATGTCGATCCGAGATGAGCCACCTACACCATTTTGGTCTGAGGCAAAGGTTGCCAGACTCCTTGCCATACCATCACCTCCACCATCACCACTTTCCCCATGGTCATCACTACTACCTCGGATTCCCTCACCACCACTACCGGTATCACCTCTACCATTACCTGTTAGTCCTACTTATCCATTAGGCTACAGAGCTGCGATGATCCGGCTGAGAGCCGAGGCCCTATCTACTTCCCATTCACCACCGCCACATATCATACTCTCGCACACCAAAGCAGATACACCACCATCAGGTACCCCACCATTGGGGAAACCACCACTCTTACCCATACCGCTACCTACTTCATCACTACCTTTGCATCTACTCTCTATTGACTGTAGAGCAGACAGACCCGAGGTTACCTTACCGCCTCGGAAGAGGTTAGGTATCGCTCTCGGTCCGAGATATGAGGTATGAGAGAGATCGTCTGCCCCCACTGCTAGACCTCCTGGAGGTTTCAGGGTGGACTATGGTTTTGTTGCCACTATAGACAGGGAGATTATGCAGGATCTAGAGAGAAATATCGGTTATGGGATCACCGACACTTCGGATGAGATGCTGGTAGACATGCCAGGGGCACCAGCGACTGATGAGACAGAGTTAGGTCGACGGATGACAGAGTTTACCACTAGGGTTAGGCAAGACACAGACGAGATTTATGTGAGACTGGATGATGAGCAGACTGAGAGACAGCTGATGGCTGGTCGGCTCAACATGCTGTATAGGGATAGGCGCGCACATGATCGTACAACTCTACTGATAGAGAGAGAGGCTAGGATGTCTCGAGAGGTTTGGGAACGATCCATGAACGCTAGTGATCTTGCACGTTCAGAGGTTATGTCACTGCGTACTATTGTATTGGGTCAGCAGGCAGTGATTACAGAGTTGCAGGCAGCGGATCGCAGGAGACAAGCGACGATTACAGAGTTACTGGCAGCGGACCGCAGGAGACAGGCACAGTTCATTGAGGTACTAAAGCTGCTGAAGAGACTACAGACCTAAATGACAGAGTTTCAGAGACAGCAGGGACCCGCTAAAGGTCCAGCACAGCCCGATGCACCAGAGGAGGCTGGTAGCAGTTCATAGATCTTGTTATGGCTAGCTATTTTGTACATCATACTAATATAAGGGAAACACCCGCAATAATGTGCTTAGGTTTTTATAATATTACTATTTTATCTTGTAACCTAATCGTAGTGATCGTTTTGTATTTGAACCATTCATATAAGTTATCCCAATTAGATATATGGAACTTGTATGTATAATGTCACGCCAGTCATCCGAATTTAAAGATGACAAATTTTGATTTAGCTATATCTATTGTTAATAATCCTCAGTTATAGTTTACTGGCGTGATATGTGATCACATTTACTTATTATGTATATTATCATGTCATGGGTATGATTTATGAAAATCTAACGGGTAATTATATTTTCTGTGAATTGAATAAAATGTCACCAAAGTAAAAGGACCATTGAATGTTAAACCCAAAAACAACAACCACAACCACGCCCACTACATCTTCATTAAATTGCCAGCCAAAGGTAAATGATTGACCATTTCGTTACACTGTGCTGCACTGGCACACTTTATTGCAAACCACGAATGGCGTTGACAGCCACAATTCAGATGTTAGGAGAAACGAGCGAGCCACTCGTGAGTGCACTTACCCAGACTTCATGAAGTGCCAACCTTTAAACTTCAAAGGCACATAAGGAGTTGTCGAATTGACTCAATGGGTTGAGAAAATAAAAACTGTGTTCCGCATAAGCAACTATTCTGTGGAAAACCAAATCAACTTCTCCACTTGTACTCTTCTGGGAAATGCTCTAACGTGGTGTAACTCCAGTTAGGAACTGTGGAAACGACAATGGCTTTATTGCAATGACTTGGACAGAACTGAAAAAGAAGATGACTTAGACAATACAAGCCCGAGTACCGAGATTAAGAATCTCGAAGTCGAGCTGTGGATTATAAAAAAAAAAAGGAAGCCGATGGTGAAGGGTACCACCACTTTTTCATGAACTAGGCTTGGTTAGTGTGTTAGAATGTTTCTTGAAGAATCTAAAAAGATTGAGAGATATGTCGGTGGTTTGCCCGACATGATCCACGGAAGTGTAGTAGCATCCAAGCCTAAGACAATGCAAGAAGCAACTGAAATAGCAACCGAACTGATAGATAAGAGAATCCGCACTTTTGCTAAGCGTCAGACATAGAACAAGAGAAAGCAAGATAATAACCAACAACAACAACCACAAAACAAGAGGCAGAACACCGACATGGCTTATGCTGCAGGGACTGGTGAGAAGAAGTTATACGGGGGATCTAAACCCCTATTCCCTAAGTGCAATTTAACACCATGAGGATGGTCCATGTGGCTCCCCAAATGCCACAAGTGCAATCGAGTATGGCCATCTTGGCCGTACTGTCGAGTCCTGCTAATGCCAACACTGCTAATAACCAAAGGGGAACTAGGACATGTCAGAAGCCTACTTGCTATGAATGTGGTGCCCAAGGACATTTTAAGAGGGAATGTCCAAAACCGAAGAACAACAGCAATCGAGGTAACCCAGCTGGAAATGTCAATGCTCCAACGAAAGTGTATACGATAGGCCATGCAGGGACAAACCTAAACTCCAACATCGTGACGGGTACGTTCCTTCTAAACAACCGCTATGCTTCTATCTTATTCGATACTGGTGTCGATAGGAGTTATGTGTCTACTGCATTTAGCTCCCAAATTGATATCACACCAACTGTATTAGATCACTATTATGACATTGAACTAGACGACGAGAGAATAATTGGGTTGAACACTATCCTTAGGGGTTGTACATTAAACATCCCGAACCACCCATTCAACATAGACTTAATGCCCATAGAACTTGGTAGTTTCGACGCTATAATTTGTATGGATTGGTTGGTGAAGTACCAAGCGATCATTGTGTGTGCCGAGAAGATCGTTCATATCCCCTGGGGAAATGAAACTCTAATCGTTCACGGTGATGGAAGCAACCGGGGAAACAAGGCTCGTCTACACATTATCTTGTACACCAAAACACATGAATACATGCTAAAAGGATGTCCAATATTTTTGGCAAACGTTACTACAAAAGAGACGGAAGACAAGTCAGAGAAGAAGCGACTTGAAGACGTACCGATAGTTCGAGATTTTCCTGATGTATTCCCTGAGTACTTTTCGGGTCTTCCTTCGACTCGACAAGTGTAATTTCAAATCGATCTGATACCTAGTGTTGCACCTGTAGCACGGGTACCTTATCGATTGGCGTCTTATGAAATGAAAGAGTTGTTGGAGCAACTGAAAGAACTATCTGACAAGGGACTTATAAGACCCAGTTCCTCACCTTGGGGAGCTTCGGTCTTGTTTGTCAAAAAGAAGGATGGATCATTTCGAATGTGTATCGACTATCGGGAACTGAACAAGCTGACAATGAAGAATCGTTATCCACTCCTAAGGATCGACGATTTGTTTGATCAACTACAAGGATCCAGTGTTTATTCTAAGATAAACCTGCGATTAGGTTATCACCAGCTTCGAGTACGGGAAGAGGATATTCCAAAAATGGCATCTCGAACTCGGTATGGTCATTACGAGTTCCAAGTTATGCCATTTGGCTTGACGAACACACCAGCGGTATTTATGGACCTCATGAACCATGTGTGCAAGCCATATTTGGATAAATTTGTGATTGTCTTTATTGACGATATCCTTATCTACAAGAACAAGAAGGAGCATGAAGAACACCTTAAGGCAGTTCTGGAATTGCTTAAGAAAGAGAAGTTGTATGCTAAGTTCTCTAAAGGTGAATTTTGGATTCCTAAGGTACAATTTCTCGGCCACATGATTGATAGTCAAGGCATTTACGCGGACCCCGCCAAAATTGAATCCATAAAGGACTGGGAATCTCCTAAAACACCAACGGAGATTCACCAATTCTTAGGTCTCGCTGGGTATTACTGAAGATTCATTGAAGGATTTTTAAAGATTGCTAAGTCGATGATCAAGCTTACTCAGAAAAGGAGTTACGTTCGATTGGGGAGACAAGCAGGAAGCCGCCTTCCAGTTATTAAATCAGAAGTTGTGCAGTGCGCCAATTCTGGCTTTACCTGAGGGAAGCGAAGATTTCGTAGTCTATTGCGATGCATCGCATAAGGGATTGGGTGTTGTATCAATGCAAAGAGAGAAAGTAATTTCTTATGCATCACGCCAATTAAAAATTCATTAGAAGAACTATACAACTCATGATTTGGAACTTGGATCGGTAGTGTTTTCTCTTAAACTTTGGAGACACTATTTGTACATAACCAAGTGTACAGTGTTCACGGATCACAAGAGTCTACAACACATTCTTAATCAAAAGGAGCTGAATATGAGGCAGTGTCATTCGCTAGAACTGCTCAGTGATAACGACTGTGAGATCCGTTACCACCTGGGGAAAGCGAATGTTGTTACTGATGCTTTGAGCAGGAAGGAGCGGAGTAAACCATTACGAGTTCGAGCCTTAGTGATGACTATTGGCTTGGATCTTCCTAAAAAATCCTGAATGCTCAAACTGAAGCACGAAAACCAGAGAACATCAAGAACAAAGATGTTGGAGGTATGTTGCTTGAAAATTCTAAGGACCCGGAGAAATTTAGAACGGAAAAGTTGGAACCCGTGCGGATGGAACTCTATGCTTCAATGGCAGGAGTTGGTTGCCTTGTTATGGTGATTTAAGGACCGTGATCATGCACGAGTCCCACAAGTCAAAATACTCTATTCATCCGGGTTCTGACAAAATGTATCAGGACATGAAGAAGCTATATTGGTGGCCCAATATGAAGGCCAACATCACCACCTATGTTAGCAAATGTTTGACATGTGCTAAAGTCAAGGCCGAACACCAAAGGCCATCAGGATTGTTAGTACAACCCGATATACCTTAATGGAAGTGGGACAATATCACTATGGATTTTGTCACGATGCTTCCTAAGTCGTCACAAGGCTACGCCACTATTTGGGTGATTGTCAAATGACTTACTAAGTTTGCAATCTTTGTACCCATGAGGGAAACTGATCCCATGGAGAAACTGGCAAGAATTTACCTAAAGGAAGTGGTCATAAGGCATGGAATCCCCGTCTCAATCATTTGTGGTCGCGACCCGATGTTCGCATTGAATTTCTGGAGGTCACTTCAGAAGGCTTTGGGTACTAACTTAGATATAAGTACTGCGTACCATCCATAAACTGACGGGCAAAGCGAGAGAACTATTCAAACTCTCGAGGATATGCTATATGCTTGTGTGATCGATTGTGGAAAGGGTTGGGTTAACCATTTGCCATTGGTCGAGTTCTCATATAACAACAGCTATCACGCTAGCATTAAGGCAGCACCATTTGAAGCACTTTACGGTCGAAAGTGTCGTTCACCTGTGTGTTGGGTCGAGGTTGGACAAGTGCAACTCACTGGTCCAGAATTAGTTCAAGAAACAATAGAGAAGATCATCCAGATTAAGCAAAGGATGCAAGTCTCCCGTGACAGGCAAAAGAGTTACGCCAATTTAAAGCGTAAGCAGATGGAATTCCAAGTTGGGGATAAAATTATGCTTAAAGTTTCTCCGTGAAAAGGGGTCATACATTTTGGCAAACGGGGGAAGTTGAACCCTAGGTACGTTGGACCGTTCATGGTGTTGGAAAAGGTTGGATCTGTTGCATACAAGCTTGAGCTTCCTAAAGAGCTGAGCAGGGTTCACAATACGTGTCATGTATCCAACTTGAAAAAGTGTTATGTTAACGAACCATTAGCCATTCCGTTAGATGGACTTCATTTTGATGGCAAGCTTCAATTAGTTGAGGAACCAGTAGAAATCATGGATCGTGAAGTTAAACGGTTGAAGCGAATCTGCATTCCAATAATTAAGGTTCGATGAAACTCTAGGCGAGGCCCTGAGTTTACATGGGAATGCGAGGACCAATTCCGAAAGAAATATCCACATCTCTTCGCAAAGACTGCACCGTCGTAAAGTGTCGCGTCTTAAGCCTTGAGGACAAGGCTCATTTAACTGAAGGAGACTATAACACCCCGTGTTTTAGGGTCATTTATGACGTCAATATATTTACTAATTATTTTTAGTATTGTACGCGTTTGCTTTTAAATCATAATCGTTAAGTTAAATCGCGTAAGCTAAAAATTATCCTTCAATGTAAACGGGCATCAAACAATTAAATGTTTACATCAAGAAAGTGTTAAGTAATTATTTTGAGTATAATTATTAACCTTTTCATTTTATTTTTATTGGTTGCGTAAAGTGTTTACGTTTTGCAAAAAAAATACGTTTAGGCATACCCGGAACCACCAAAACTTTTCTACGCTTCAACAAATACCCACAATTAAACCCAATACTCAAAATTTACAAAATATCATCACCTATATACATATATAACCGGATATGGGATGAAAGAGACAAGGATAATATCTAAATTCAATCACACTTCCTAGAATTCTTGGGATGACTTCTACATTAGGGAACAACTAGATATTTTCATACGTGCCCTAATAGTACTTGACCAACTATCCCTAGAAATCCTCTATATGTCTCTTTGACTTAGTCTTGAATTATATAATGCCTAAACTAAAAGATAGAACACATACATCTCATTTCCTTAAGTGAAAACAACAAAAATCCTCTCTTTTCTCTCTACATAGGCCACGACCAAACATCCACAACCTAAACCATCCATACAAATTTCATTTACAACATTTCCAAGTGTTCCTACATGATATCTAAGATAACCTAAGGTGATTAGAAGGTTTGCTTTAATGTTTACAAGGGTTAATCAAGCAAGAAGCAAGATTAGGGTTTCATTTGGTTTTAGGGTTTTCAAGTGTTGTAAGCTAGGGTTTGGTTTCTAAACAAGGGTTTAGATTACTTTGTTCTTCATCACACTTCATATTAAGGTTACTTAAAACTCTTAATCTCTTTACTTTCATTATTTTATGCATATATAATGTGTGTATAGTTAATCAACATCTAAGGACTTATTTACTTGTAAAAATGGATTTTTACACTTGTTTATGATTTGGTGAACTTTTATATATGTAGTATTAACGTTCATATCATGTTATAATGGATGTATAAGTGATGTACAAGTATGGTTTATGTACAAAAAGTTTATATAAATAAGTTACCTAAAATGTATATATATTAAAGTTCATGAACAAATGAGTATGTAAACTAATGGATCTTGGGATTTCTTGGACAAACTTTGGACTAATCATGGACTAAGGACCCTAGGTGTGTAAGACATGTGATAATAAGGGTTGTAATGGACTTGTAACAAAGTGGTAAAACTAAAAAGTTATAAAAACAACTTTTAAACACATTTTGAGAAAATATCAAAAGGGGCTGATAGAATTCGAATTTTAAGGCATATATTTTATGATTTTATAAAATACTACATGTCACAAGGATCGTGGGCATGTAGAGAACTCGAAAAACCGATTTATAACGAAGGAGATACGCTAATTTTAAGTTATACGTTAATTAAACGCGTTTATAACAGAAATTTTATAAAAACCAATTACTATTCACATCTAATGAAAATGTAAACATATTTTATCAGTTAGTACATAATTTTAGGATTTCAAAACAATAAGAATCATAATTTTATGATTAATAACGAAGGAGTTATGAATTACGCGAGTTTACGACAATAAATACTTTTATAAAACTATTTTTATAAAAGTTACTGTTCATCTCAGACATGAACATTTTGAAAACATCATTAATTTGATAAAACTTTTAATTACGAAGACGTGCTCGAAAGAATCACTAAAAACGGAGCTAAAACGAATAAAATACGACATTTACGGGTTTTACGATAACTAAATCTATAAAAATAAATTTATAAACTGTCATGAACAGTAAAAACCACTGTTCATCAGGGGACTAAAAATATGAAAATGTAATATTTTGATAACTCGTCTTAATACGAAAGCGTGGACATAAGAAACGGGCTTAAAACGATAAAGTTACGTCGTTTTTACTAAGGAAATATTTATAAATACGATTTCACAAACGCAATTAGATGGTGATGTAGCTATATAGAATTATATATGGTAGTAGTTATTCAAAGTGCTTAGAACTTATACGACCTATACTTGATTAGGTTGCATTCGGCGTTTATCTGACGCATTTTCTGTGATATACTTGATATTCATTTACTCAAGGTGAGTTCATAGCCCCACGTTTTACATTTATAATGATTTACAAGTTTTGGGGTGAGAAACATATGCATGTTTTACAAATTGGACGCAAGTGTACATTTTACTTGATTACGTGTTTGCCTAAGTAGCGATAACCCATCTGAGCCCATAATCATGAACTGTCAGTTACTGTTGTGAGCGTGAATGTTATAAATAGATCTATTTGGGATTGACATCCCCGTTTGGGTGATTAGCTATCACTGGACAAACGAACGTATACCATGTCGGACATAGGATGTTGCGGGTTAGAACATCATCACGGGCAATGTTGGCAATTTATATTGCATTTCATACATGTCGAGCTTCAGTGTCATGAGCTTAGGAAAACGTAATTACATTTTATGATGTTTGCATCTGTTGCATTATCATGGGGAAATCTTGCGGTCCTACATTATACATTTACAAACCTATGAATTCACTCAACAATATGTTGACGTTTTAAAGCAATGTTTTTTAGGAGGTCAATAAGCATGAGGTGCAAGGGATACATTGGTGCTTATATATTTTTGATGTCACGTGCTAAAGATTTGGTTGCATTACATTTTGGGATAAATTGTTATGAACACTAATCTTGTATTTTGTATTTTGAACAAGTAAAGCTTCGGGCTTTTGTATCAAACACTTTGCTAAATCCAATGTATCAGCTTTAAACGACTTTTTGGTCATTCTTATATTATGTTGTATTATTGATCTTTGATGTACCATCCCCAGACCCATATTCCGCTGCGATCCATTTTGGGGGTGTTACAATTAGTTTAATATGTATGCTAGTTTGTGACTTACAATAATGCAAAAAAGAAAAAAGAAAAAGGAAGTGACATATATGTTGGTTTATGTCGTGTACTAGGGAAAGAGTAAACAAAAGACATATTTGCTTGATATATGGTATTATCCATTGTATCTTATGTCCTATGCATGGTAGTCCTAACATCATCAACTTTTTTATATTATAAAGCATGTGGGGTGGGGCTTAGATTTGACAAGAGGAGAAGCTAGTTGGCGTGTGATGGGAAGGAAAAAAGAGAAGCAAAAATATTGGAGCTTCTTTTCTAATATACACTAAGGTATGTGTTTTGTGGTAAACTCTTGGATAATAGAAATTGTTATAAAATGTTATATGGTTTATGTAGTAGATGACTAGATTGATTTTTTTTGGGAGGGAAATTATAAATTTTGTGTATTGTGTATAAGTATCGGTATTCGGTTAAGTGTAGAAAGGTGGTGAAGTTTACATACATGCATAAATGCTAAGTATTGCAAAACGTAAACTTTTTACGTAAAGTATAAAAATAAAATATGAAAACTTATAAATTATCTTCGAAATAATTATATAACACTTATTTGACGTAAACTTTTTTTTAATGCCATTTTAAGTTAATTTTTATTTTCTATTTACGCGATTTAACTTAACGGTTATAAATATAAGTAAACACGTAAAGGTTCAAATTAAACGGTTTTGAGTTTATTTTTGTAAAATGACCCGAAAATGTGGATTGTCACACTCTCCTTGTGATAAAACAATTTTGTCCCGAAATTCAGTTTGAGTTGCCTTCCGGTGTGGTGTTGGCGAAGAGGTGCGAGTACCTTATCCTAATCCTCCAAAAATATGGTAGTCAACTTTGTTTTCTAAATATGGTGAATCTCAGTGGGACGGGTTTCAATCCCTTGTATATTCTACTTAAGATTTTTCATCCTTGATATTTTCCTCCTTAATTGTTTCGGCTTGGGTATCCAAGATTTGTGATGGCGGTTTAAATTAATATGTTATGTCTAAAATTTGAATCAGAGTAGTCTTATCTGTTCCTTTCAGTTCAAAGCGTCATCTATAACATTCTCCTTTCCAGAGTGATAACGATGATGGCGGTTAAACTTGTCGAATTGTCCTAGGGCGACTAGGGGTGCGTTTTGACTTTTCCAGATACAGTTTGGCGTAATATGATGTCGACTCTATGTAGCAAGGTGAAGTAAAGGTCTACTTACTTACTTATGGTTACTAATTCAGTTTCCCGTGATAAACACGTTTTATAGATACGCATATCAAAACTTTGCTTTTCAAGAATATAAACAAAAAATTTAATTTTTGACAAACGTGTTAAGGTGACTACTTTTAGCATGGTATGGTCCTTCCTGAATTATACATAGGTGATCAGGCTACGTATATTTGAGGGCTAACGATGCGATGCTCATTTTCGTCAAAATAGTATTATGTATAAAGAAGTATCAAAAAGTTTTATAAGATGACACAATGATTCACAAGATGGATGAAACAATGTAGTTTGTAAGATGACAACAAAATGGTTTCATAAAGTAAAAACAAGATGATTCATAAGGTGATGGTAAAAGTAGTTTATAAAGCTTGTAGAATAGTTTATGAAATGTTAGTTCTTTTGGAGATAGTAAGGTAATTATCAATGATTTGTAAAACAGCTTATCATATGATAGTGAAATAGTTCATAAAGTCGTTGTAAAAATATTTAAAGGGCTATAATGGTTTAAAGAGTGACATGCATAATGATTAGAGAGTTAAAGTAAAATCGATGAAGTTTTCATGACACATGGGTTTGATAGATAATTTAAATCGTCCACACATACAACGAACATGTAATAGGAAGTATAACATGAATTCCTTAAAGGAAATAGAGTCTATGATGGTTTTAGCTTAGGTTTCACTAGGTAAGACGGGTCACAGGATGACGTAGGTGTTTCAAAAGTATGAGGAGGGTGTTCAAACTCGAAGTTAAAAGGTAAGGTAACCAATAGGATAGGCGGATTGTGACATGTTTCCATGTTATGTAATACGGTATTACGTGAAATCATAAAAACATTTAAAGACCACCGTGTCATTCACAATGTCTTGAGAATTGTTCTAGTATTTATATAAATAACTTCTTATATAAATAAATTTAAAATATATGTAAGAGAATGTAAGCAGAAATGTATATATATATATGCTCCGGTTCTATTGAGAATATTTTTATTTTAAGAAGATTGAGAAATCTTCGTTTGAGCAAATTAATTCATGTTTTTTATTTGATTCACAAGTAAACATCATTTAATAGTGAATCAAATCTATAAATCATAAATTTGATTTCACAAATCATTGTTAAAATCGAGTTATGATGATGATTCATTAAATTTGTACAGATGATTCAGTATTGTACATATATTGCAAAATCGAGAGATTTTTAAAATTGATTCAAATTTTTTTACACATTTTGAATTATAATCACATTAAAATGAGTTTTGCGCTTGAAAAACGTGAATCAAAGTTAGAAATCTATCGTTTTTGAAAACCTTCTCAATCTTCTCAAAATAAAAACTTTCTCAATCGATCCAGATTTTATATATATATATATATATATATATATATATATATATATATATATATATATATATATATATATATATATATATATGCACATGAAAAAGTTTAATGTGATGCAATGTTTGTAAAAACGGTTATAATCTAGGTAAAATATACAACCTAGTTCTCTATAACCTTGGCTCTGAATACCAATTTGTAACACCCTCATAATGGGTCGCAGCGGAAATATGTCTGGGAGCGTTACTTCATAATACCATTGCACAAGACATGAGAGAACAACCTCTAAATGTGTCGTTTGCAGGGTCGTCTCTAAATTTCTAAAATTTTTGAGGGCCCTATGCAAAATTCAACAATGAAACCTTTCGAGAAGACATGTTACAGATAAAATGTCATTTTTTATAAGACATAATGCAAATTAGTTATCTAAACATTTAACATATTGTTAAGGGGACAAATTTTGGAGCCCTTAAAAATTTTGAGGCCCTGTGCGGTCGCCCACCTTGCACACCCTCAAAGACGCCCCTGATCGTTTGAAAAGTAATCTTGTAAAGTTTGGACTCCAATGCACATCAGTTAAGTCAAGTAGCTTGTTCACCTAAGAAAATACATGCTTAAAAGTGTCAACATAAAGTTGGTGAGTTCATAGGTTTATGTAAGTATAAATGTAAACCACAAAACTATATAAATAAATTTAATATGTTGCAAGTCCCGCCCATACAAGACTTGCAACGCATAAACTTAAATATATAGGTTTTCTTAAAATGCGTATAAACACAAACCACACAAAATGCGTTTATTAAAATATTGAAATCCGAGATTTGTGAAGTATGCATGACCATTTCAATCCTTAAATAGTCATAAAAATGTATGTTGAAACCATAGATTTGTGAAGTATGCATGACCATTTCAATCCTTAAATAGTCACAAAAATGTATGTATGTGTTGGACTGCAAGATTTCCAAGTATGATAATGTAATGTGCATAATATCATGAAAAGTAAGTTCAATTACCCTAAGTTCTATGACGTTGAGGCTCAGACATGTTCAGTATGCCACTTTATTCAAGGCACAGTAAGAGTTCATGAGTATGTAGTTGTTGGCCCTGTAGACACCAATCCAGTCGTGCTTCGACATGGTATAACATTCGTTAGTTCGATCTCAAACTAGTGAGAGCTAATCACCCGAATGGAGGTAGTCACTCTCCAACTAGATCTATTTTATAACACTAGCGCTTACCAGCGGTAATTAACATTTCATTCTACTTAGGCAATCCGTAATCTGTTCAAAAGTAAAGTAGTGTACTTACGGCCATAAGTAAAGCGAGTATGTAAACGAGTTTGTAGTCAATCATGTAATTGAGTTTTTAAACGAACATGTAAACGATTTTGAATCAATCATGTAGATGAGTTCGTAATCAATCATGTAAATGAGTTTGTAAACGTTCATGTAAACGAGTTTTAAATCAAGATATGAAAACAAATATGTAACGATTTGTAAATGCGCATGTATTCTCACCCTAAAAATGATAAAGTAAATGTAAAAGGAGTAAAACATGGGGATATAAACTTACCTCATGTAATAGTAATATCGGCAATGAAAAAGATAGCACGAAAAACGATGCACGAGAACTCTAACTGCAACCAAAATTAGTAATATGCTCTTAAGATCATAAAAACTAGTGAGCAATGATGCAAATGCATTAATATATGTCCTATATCACCCGTACAAAGTTGCGTTTAAGTTTTACAAGTTAAAACGTGAGTTACGGAAAAGTAGTGTGTTTATTTTTATGTTTTCAAAAGTTTTAAAAATTTACGAGCTGCCTACTTTGTCAACCAATAGTTCCTTCGTTACTGGTCCTAAAAATTCGAGGTCAGAGTTTCTGAAAACTAGAAGTTATGTACTTTGAAAAGTTAGTTTATGACTTCATCCATCTCGGAATCCAACTGCCTTAAAAACAGTATTCAAATAGGCGGGTCGCAAAGATTTAGTTGTTCTTCCAGACTTAGAAAAATTCATGTTTATTTCTATGTGTAATAGTCACGAGGTTAGATTTTTAGTGGAGAATAACTTTCTCATAGCACCTTATCGGTGGAAAGCCACCTGTGCCGACTATAAAAGACTTAACTATCACAGAATCTAAATCTAGAAACAACAGTCTCAAAATCGAGCTCATAGTATGCTTCCCGTGACATTTAATAATTTTTGACAGCTTTTTATAAAATAATGCAGATTTTCCTTAATCCGTATCTTACTTGTTCGACCTCTGTTTTTAGTGATTCAAATTGCTAAATTTACGTCATTGCACCCTCTACAAGTTCCACTAATTTCCCAACCCTCAAACCCATCCTAGAATGGTCATTGTTAGTCTCAAAGTTATATATTTCACCATCTTTGTTATTTTTCCAAATCTTTTGGTTTTAAGAATTAAACTTCTAGATTACTACCATTTGATCTATGATTAGAATATAACATCTAGGTGAACTTAAAATGAAGTGTAGTAAACAATTTTTAAGTTAGAAATCTATTTTTAGTTGGTTTTTACAAAAATATGTATATATCAGGTTGTTGCAACATTTTTGGAAAACATCAAAATAAAACCAAATCTTCAGATTTTTGCTCATGCGTTATTACTAGTGTCAAGGTATTGTGTTATGAAGCTAAAGTCTAGCCATGAATCATTTTAAAAGGATGAATACCCATTTCGTGTACATACATCAGATAGCATGCACAACTCATTCGAAAATTCATTTTTAAACAACAACGCCTATAGGTGATATAAGATGATTACTACATGATGTATGGAGTATAACTAAATGTAAACAAAGGTGATATGTGCTTACTTGATGATGGAATGATACTCAAAACAATGCAACCCAAAAACTCTAAATAAGTTGAAAACAATAATCGACTATATGCAACCCATATAAGCCTCCACCACTCTAACCTTGCTTACACTTGACCTAAATAAGCTTCGAATAAGCTATGAGAGAAATTTTAAAATGCCTTGGGGTGATCCTTTGTTCCCAGCCAATCTTAGAGAGAGAGAAATAGTAAGACTTGTGTTTTTTTGTTTTTGAAATGATAATGAAGGACTTGAGTTGTGTCTGATATATATAAGCACATGTTAATAGTTTATGTCATGCTAGGTTGCATGAAAGTTTGGTCTAGATTAGAAATAATACAAAGGTGTGTCTTGTGGCGTGGGGTTTTGGATGCAAGAGCAGGGTATGGTACCTTGTTTATTGTTTTGATATTAACCACAAGTTCTAGAGTCTTACACCATGGTTGTTGGATCCTAGTTAACTTCTAATGATCGAATTCCTTAAGCTTGTTTAAGGTTTAGTTATGCGGGATAAATCTAACACAACTTAGTTTAAGAAACTTTGTTTGATAATACTAAAGATTATGCGGAACCTAATCTTTAATATATGAAGAATTCTTTAGGAACACAAAACAATATAATTTTAACAATAAAAGCTCCAATATTATTATTACAAATAGTACGAATACTCTCCTAGTATTAGGGTTACAAAACCTTGAAGCTATGAATTATACGACTAAGATACATAAACAAAAGATTTCTAGATGGAAAACTCTATGCCCTAGGACCTCCTTTTATACACCAAGGAGTCCTAGTCGATTTACAATATATTACTAAAATTTATATTATTCTCAAAGATCTATTCTATAAATAACAATCCTTATCTCATAAGTAATCTTGATCTTCAAGCAATCTTTATCTTTAAACAGTTGTAATCTTTCAGCAGTTGTAACTTTGTACCAACAGCATTAACTCTTAACAAGCAGTAGTAACTTATACACCAGCTGCATTAACTATGTACAAGCAGTAGTAACTACTTGGAATATTTTTTCAATCTTCACCAGCAGTACTAACTTTACTCTAGCAATACTAACATATACTAGCAGTACTAATATACACTAGCAGTACTAAGTTACACTAGCAGTACTAAGTTACACTAGCAGTAGTAACTAGCAGTACTAACTACTTAACATATTTTTCATTAAGATTACTGAACAGCACTAAGTTTTACTTAGCAGCAGTAACACAAACCTTAGCAGCAGTAACTTCAAGAAGGCTTTTAATCCCAACAATCCTCCCCTAAACTTGATATTCTTCTTCAAAATCTCAAGTTTCTTCATTGAAAGCTTCATTAATCACCAGGAGGATGCTTCCAAACACTTCATTTATTCTTGAGCTGTTTTGTGAGAAGTTTAAGAAGCTGATATACCATTTCACTGAAATGATCACATTGAAGCTTCTTATTTAACATATCAGTAATTGTAGCAGGTGTAAGGGGATATCTCTTTTCTACCAGCATATGAATGTGCATATGTTGCATCCTTAAAGAATGAACTCCACATGAGTCATATATTTTCCAATCTAACACTCTGTAATCCTGTTGATTCCTCCATACTTGATCTTCAACATGTGGATCAAACATTGTCTTTAGATCACCCTATAGCACTCTCTCATAGCCCTCCTCTGGCCTTGTTGACCCATGCTTAGATTTTACCAATTTCCATAGGGTTTCTAAATCTTCCCTGTTAAAGCTTTTGAGTATATGACTAAAGACTAAGTACATCTTTAAACTTCCATCAGCCCTGATTATCTAGTAATAGGTTTTCTTCCCTTCTTTATGGATCTTGTATTCAACAATGCTTGGAGGCTTTGTTGCCAAAGGAATAACATCATTTGCTACTTCCTTTTTATCAGGAACAACTTCTATTAGTATTTAAAGTTTTGTTGTTTCTTTATCCTCATCCACCTTTTACTTCTTAGAGCTTTCTTGTTCTAGCTCTTCTCATGCTCTTTTAGAACTACCTTTTGCTCTTGTCTCATTGCCTTCTGCTCTTACTTCACTACCTTTCACCAATTCTGTATCCATATCTACAAATGTGTTTACCCTTTTCATAGCTTTATCAAATAACTTCTGAATATTATCAAAGCTTTTGATTTTCAATTGATTATGCTTGTATCCATCCATGTTTTTCAGATAAGTAGACATTGTATTTCTCTTTTGAGCTTTAGTTGGTGGTTTGTTCCTCTTTTCTTTTGCTCTTATTGCTGAAAAGTGCTTCTTTCTTGCTTCTAAGAGTTTATAAACAACTTGGACTTCTCTTCAATACTCAACTTCTCTTGTTCTTCTGCTTGCATTTGTTGTGCCATTTGATAATCAACATCTATCATTGCTTGCACATTATCCCATGAAACAATGTTGGCTTCTTCTTCTTCCCTTGTAAGTCTCTCATCTTCATCAAATTTTGTTTGTAATCTTATAGCTTCTTGTTCATCAAAAATCATTTGATCTTTCTTCTTCATCTTCAAAGGTTCTTCTACCATGATTCCTTTACCCTTGTCTTGAACCTTAACCTGTGATGGTTGTTGAGAAGAAACTGTTGGTGTAGTTGCTTGCTCCTCTTCATGAATAACAAGCCCTTTAGCCTTGGGTCTTGTGCTAGCAGCTGTAACTGTTGTAGCAGCAGTTGTTGTTGTAATTGTACCCTGCTCTGGTTCTTGTAACATAACCTTGTCAGCCTTGGGTTTTGCACTTTTCAAAGCTGCAAGTGCTTGAGCTAAAGTAACTTCATCAACACTTAAGTTCACATCTTTAGAAGCAACTTCAGTTTCAACAATCACCTCATCACCTTCAAGATCATTTACCCCAAACATATCTTCATCTCTGTGAACATTGACCAGATAAATGTCTTCATTAGCATCAATATCATCAATCCTCCCCTGTTTGGATGCATCCTCTTCACCCAAACCTTCATCTTCAGAGGATTCAATCCTAGCTGACAGACCAACCTTGTATAATCTTTTAAGCCCATGAGTTTTTGACCTATTCTTCTTTTCTAGTCTCTTGACCCTCCTTTTCAAACTTATAATCTCCTGAGCTTGAGAGGTCTTAGTTTTCTCCAGATCAATAACTCTATTTTGCAAGTTGGTACATAATTCCATTAATTCCTTTAGTTTCAAACTATCCTCATCACTTCGAGGTGTGTTAACTCTTACGAGCAGTGAATCATTAGAAGTTTTAGATACATTCTCAAACCCAGTTTGAGCAATAGTATCCCTATGGTTTCTTGACGCCTGGGACCACTACCTGAACTAGTTCCTAAGGAACTTGGTTCATTAAGTGTTGCCTTGGATTAAGTCTTATTGATGTTACCCTTATCCTGCTCTGCATCTATGCTAGTAGCAGTAGTGCCAGCCCTTTCCAAACTGTCATCCATCTCCTCATAGACAGCCTCATCTGCAACATTGTCTGTAGGACTACTAGGCTGAGGTACCTTAGTGCCTTTTCTCTTTGGCTTCCTAGGTTTTCATTTCTTTTGAGGTTGAGATGTTGATGGTTAAATAATGGTGGGTGTGTGATGGGGATCAGTAGGATTTGTTAAACCTTTACCCATTTATTATTGAGCTTGTACCATCATTGTTAGAAATAAGGGTGTTTCTCTTCCAGAAAAGCCTTTTCCTACCCTTCTCATGTTTCCAAAAATCTTCTTAGTGTGAGAGGGTGTAACATAAATCCTTTTATGATTTGACATTCCTTCCAGTTATTTCTCCAAAAACACTTGTACAAATCTTGGATACATCAAGAATTTACCAGACACATTCTCCAAGTTCTTTACCATACTTTCAAATATGTACTTTGAAAAATTAAACTTCTGGTTTGTAGCTAAACAGATAATTGCAGAAGCCATAGTGCTACTAAATTCATTCTATGCAGTAGTCTTAGCACTTAGGCATTGCAAAATGGTATGAATAAGGAATTTCCATTGTGGGGAAAAAATGTCTTATAGAAAGTAAGCTTTTGTGAAAGTTTGTCATACCCCATTAGTGTAAGCTGTTCAAAAATGGTAGCATTGGGTAGACAATCAACACCTTCAGCATCCTCCAGGTGAAGATCTCTTCTTATAGTGGATTCGGTTATGATCACTTTCTTCCCATCCACTAGGGTTTGTAACTGTACTTCCTCATTAACAATTTTTGCCTTTATAGTAGCCCAGAATTGTTCAATGCACGAAGTATATATAGTAGGATTGATTGTTAGTGCATATTTGATAGGGTTTGCATTCAGAAAATCAACAATTTGCTCAAACCCTTTACTTTTAGCGGGTTTAGATAAAAACACGACCATGTTGTGAGTATCATCAAACTGTAGGGTCGTCATTGTGTTGGGTTTTGATGATGAATGATGAAATTGAGTTAGGGTTTGTGATTAGAAAGTATATGATTGAATGAAATCGATTAAATGAGTGATTGAAACCCTTAATCAAAGTATTTATGAAAATACCCTCAACACCAACAACAGTAGTAAGTTATGCCTAGCAGCATTAACTTATGCCTAACAGCATTAAGTTATGCCAACAACATTAAGTTATGCCTAGCAACATTAACTTTGAGTCATCAGCATTAACTTCAATTCTAAACACTCTGTCTGTTTTTAATATATTCAACTCTCTTTCTGTTTTTCAACTCATCACTTCTCTCAATTCTTTTACTCACCAAAACTCTCTTTCTGTTTTTATTCCACACATCTCTCTTTCTATTTTTCAGCTCACCAACTCTCTCAATTCTTTTTCTCACCAAATCACTCTATCTGTTTTTACACATCTCTCTTTTTGTTTTTATTCTAACCAATTCTCTTAATTCTTTTACTCACAATTTTCACAATGTTAATTATACCAACAATATTAAGTATAACTAACAGCATTAACTTAGCAGTATTAAGTATAACTAGCAGCATTAACTTAGCAGTATTAAGTATAACTAACAGTACTAATTCATACAAAACTCTACAAAAACATAAAGAGATAAAAGATTATAAGGATTTAGCATTCCAATACTAGCAATCAAATATTGAAACCTACTTACATCAAAAGTTTTTGTAAGTAAATCTGCAACATTCTTGTCAGTATGGATTTTAACCATTTGAATCAACTTCTTTTTATTGTAATCCCTAATAAAGTGATATATAATCTCTATATGCTTTATTTTTTAATGAAAAACAGGATTTTTAATTATGCAAATAGTACTGTTATTATCAATAAAGATTTTGGTATGCAATAAATTGTACCCACAATCAAGTAATTGATTCTGAATCCAAAGCACTTATCTACAGCAACTTGAAGCAGCCACATATTCAGCTTCTATTGTAGAATTTGCAACCACAGTCTGTTTCTTGCATTGCTATGATATTAATCTACTTCCAAGGAATTGACAACCTCCTGTTGTAGACTTCTTATCCAAGCTTGCTCCAGCATAATCACTATCAGTGTATGCTACCAAATCAAAAGGAGAATCTTTTGGATACCAAAGACCTAATTTTGGTTGACCTTTTAAGTACCCAAAGATCCTTTTTATAGCATGAAGATGTGAAACCTTTGGGTTGACTTGGTATCTTGCACAGACACACACTACAAACATAATATCAGGTCTTGAAGAAGTAAGATACATCAATGAACCAATCATTGATCTATATAAATGAACATCCACTTCTTTACCATCTTTATCCTTGAGCAAAAGTTTTTGAGTTTCCATATGTGTGCTTGCTGTCTTGACATCAGTATAACTAAATTTTTTCAAAATCTCAGTCACATACTTGTCTTGACTGATAAAAATACCATCCTCCTTTTGCTTTACTTGCAGTCCTAAGAAGAATGTGAGTTCACCCATAGAACTCATCTGAAACTTCTTATGCATCATCTTCTCAAACTCAGTGCATAATGACTTCTTTGTAGAGCCAAAAATGATATCATCTACATACACTTAAACTAACAGAATATCACCTTTGTCCTTTCTGATAAACAAAGTCATGTCTATCTTTCCTTTGTGAAACCCATTGTCCAACAAATAAGTTGACAAGGTTTCATACCAAGCTCTGGGAGCTTGATGCAGTCCATAAAGTGCCTTTTCTACTTTGTATACTCTGTTAGGGAAGTCTGGATCTTCAAATCTTGGTAGTTGACAAACATATACTTCCTTTTTAATCTTACCATAAAGAAAAACACTCTTGACATCCATCTGGTACACCACAAAGTCTTTAAATAAGGCATAGGCTAAAAATAACCTAATTGCTTCAAATCTTGCAACAGGGGCAAATACTTCATCATAGTAAATCCATTCTTCTTGTGTGTACCCTTAAGCAACCAATCTTGCTTTATTTTTAATCACAATTCCTATTTCATCCTTATTTATTCTTGAAGACCCATTTAGTGCCTATGGGCCTTTTTTGCCATTTGGTAAATCCACCAGGCTCCAAACTTCTTGTTACTTGAATTGTAGAAGCTCTTCCTGCATAGCCTCTATCCAGCTTGGATCCTTTAATGCATGAATTACCTTTTTTGGTTCTTTTTGTGATAAAAAGCAAGCAAATAAGCAGTTTTGAAGGTCTTTATGGTTTGTTCTTTGTTGAATAGAATTAATAAGCCCATGTTCCTCCAAATTCTTTGACATCCTTCTAGTTTGAGGTGCTGAATTTAAGTCTCCAATAACTTGTTCAACTGGATGATCTTTGTATATTCTTGTAGTTGGAATAGGACTCACAAGCATAAATGCATCCAAATTGTTCATGTCAGCCTCTACACCAACATCTTCATCATCATCTGAATAGATAATATCTTTCAAAGCATGCATATTTGATCATCTAAAATTTCAATGCTTACTTTTCTACCAATAGCATTAACTTCATTTGTGCTAGCAGCATTAACATTGTTAGTGCTGTTAACACTAGCATCCTTCTCTTGATCATCTCTTTTATCCTCTTTACTTGGATCACCACCTTCTTTTCTTGGTTCTTCAGTAACTTTCTTTTCATCATCTCCTGAAGGGTTGATCCAACATTAGGAGAACTCTTTGAACTTTGAGAGAATGGTGGATCAGCAGTCCACAATGGTAGCAGAATGTAATCTTTGCCAGATATTGTCTCCATTCTAGCTTTACCTACATCATCACATGCTTTTGTACCTGCATTACCATTAGACTAATTTCCTGCAACAACGGGCTTATAATTCATTAACTTTGTTAGTGCATCAATATCAAAAAGCCAATTTGGTCCACTTCCTGTAATATTAGGTGTATTCTCACTAAACTGGACATGCAGGTTCTCTTCAGCTATCCCAGTTCTACTGTTGAATACTCTAAATGCTTTACTATTGATTAAGTACCCAACAAAGAATCCTTCATCAGCCTTACCATCAAACTTGCCTAAGTGATCTATGGTATTAAGAATTGTAACAGGACACCTAAATGGTCTTATAAAGCCTAAAGCTGGTTTTCTACCAAGAAAACATTCATAAGGGGTCTTGTTATAAGGCTTAGTCACTAATACCCTATTTGCACATAGCAAGCAGTATTAACTGCTTCAGCCCAAAAAGTAGTAGGTAGCTTAGAATCAGCTAGCATTGTCCTAGCAGCCTCAATTAGTGTTCTATTTTTCCTCTCAGCTACTCCATTTTGTTGAGGAGTTCTAGCTACACTAAATTCTTTCTTAATACTTTTTCTCTCATAAAACTGATTTATCTCCTTATTCTTGAACTCAGTTCCATTATGACACCTAATTACCTTAACCCTTTGATCTATTAGATTTTCTACTCTAGTTATAAAGGAATTAAGTATGCCATTAGTCTCATCTTTAGTAGCTAGAAAGAAGACCCAACTAAACCTATTGTAATCATCTGTGACAACTAGGCAATACATTTTTTTCATTAAGCTTTTTACAAATGTTGGACCAAACAAATCCATGTGCAACATATGTAAAGGTTGGCTGATTGAACTTACTATTTTGGACTTACAAGAGGCTCTATGTTGCTTTCCCTTTTAACAAGCAACACAGGTTTGATTATTTTTAAAAAGTTTTGAAGATAAACCTCTTACAAGATTTCCCTTAACCAGTTTATTCATAGTTTTGAAATTTATGTGTCCAAGCCTCCTATGCCAAGTTCAGATTCATCAGATGTGGCTTTTGAAAAGAGACAAGTTAGACCTCCTTTAGGAACAATATTCTTTAAATCAACACTATACATATCGTTCTTTCTGGGAACTTTAAGTAAAACTTGACTTTCATCAGTTAATTCAAAGTTTGGAGATAAAACAATACATTCAGTGTCATTAAAGAGAACACTATTCTTTTTGTCACATATTTGTGAGACACTAAAGAGGTTAAACTTTAACTCTCTTACAAAATACACATTCTCAAAATCTAAATTACCCGTTTTGATTGTACCTTTTCCTGTGATTTTCCCTCCTTTGGGGTTTCCTTCAAAGGTAACATATCCTCCATCAATCTCTTCATAGTCTGTAATATAGGACATGTTCCCTGTCATGTGCCTTGAGCATCCCCTATCAATCACTCCTTTATCTTGTAAATCCATTAGTGGATTGCCCTGCACATTAGTTAAGAAAATCAGTTTCTTTTGGGGACCCAAGCCATCACTGACTTGGATCTGCCTTGTGCATCAACATAATTAAACTTTTTCAGGGTGATTGATGCACTGTTGTGTTTAGAAACATGGTCTAAAACTTTAGTCTTTGGTTTCTAAACCCAATAAGCTAAGGCCTTAACAACATTAACATTATTTCCCTTAACAACATTAACTACTACTTTTGGCCTAGCATTTGTCATTGGTCTAACACTATTCATTCTTATTTTTGGGTGAGCAGTATTAACTTGTCTGACAGTATTAAGTGAAACTAGGACATACTTCATTAGTACTGCTCTTGGAACCATGTTCTTTTTAGGGAAGGGGTGAGTCTTCTTAGCAAAGTTCTGATGATTCACCCTTTTAGCATTATTCCAAACAGGTTTTATCACCCTTTGATAATTACAATAAACCTGCAAGTGATCAAAACTTCCACAGATATAACAAGCTTTGTTAAACATCTCAAAATTACTTCTTAGTCTCTGAGACATCATATTATTCTAGTTTCTTTGATTGCCTTTAGAAATGTGAGTGTTTTGCCTATTGTGCTCAACTTGTTTAGCAGTTTTCCTATTAGTTTTGTTTGTTTGTTTAGTTTTGACAAAGTCTATCTTAAAGAAACTAGGCTTAGCTGTTTTCTTTTCAATCTTAGTTTGAGACACATTTTCTTCCTCACTATCTGACACCCAATCCTCAATAATTAGAGCACCATTATTCTTCCTAACTTCTTTAGGCTTTGCTTCACTAGCCTTAGCTTCACTTTTCTCAACTATAGGCTTAATAACTATAGGCTCACTTGTAAACTCTTCTAAACCAGAGAATGACATATCAGTTTTGGAGGCATAAAGTTTCCTGTATAGGGAGGTGGAACAACATTATACCCTAAACCTGTTTTGCACTTATCAAATATTTGATAGTCTATTAATTTGCTTAAGTTTTTAGATGAATTCTTAAAATTTTCTATTGTTAGCTGAATTTCATCTTTTTGTTTTTAAGCCAGTTCCAACTTCCTTCTAAGCTCTGTAATGGCTACTTCTCTTAAATGATTCTCACGTTTTAAGACCTTGATATCTTCCTCATAAATAGACTCATTTTTCTTATAGACTAGAAGTCTTGCTTCTACAGACTCTAAACCTGTTTTATAAGCAATAACATTTAAATTAGATGTCCTTAAGTCTTTTAACAATTGTTCATTTTGTTCTTTAAGAATTTTAACATTTTCCAAACAAGATGATGAACAGTTTGAATCAGTAGATACATCAGAGTTAGAACTTGTAGAAGAGTAAGCCATGAGTACAAAGTTAGTTGGACCTTATTCTGCTTGATCACTCCAATCATAACCAGAACCATCACAAGACACCAAAGCATTAGAAGTAGTTGTCTCCACTGGCACAACCCTTCTTGTGTTCTCCATATTCCTGTTTTCTTGGTTCCTTGGAGCCATGTACTCCCTCGTAAAGTGTCCCCTTTTGTGGCAGTTGTAACACTCCACCTTGGACTTATCAAACCCAATGGTCTCAGTACCATTCACAGAAAACTTCCTTCTAGTGTTCTTTAAGAATCTCCTTGCCCTCATTGTTAGCATAGCCATCTACCACATTAAGTCCATCTCTTATAAATCATCAGGATGATTTTGTTGCAAGTCCTTATTGTTAAGTTATGGAATGTTTGGTTGACTTACAAAGAAAGCACAAATGACAACATCACTCAAGTTGTCAATTGTTGTTGAATTAACAGCAGTAGCTTGAGTGCTAGCAGTTGTAGCACCATGAACAATATTAACTGCTCCATTTGTATTGCTGTTTGTGGACACAAAGGCTACGTTTTGTGTGTTTGTGCTTGAGCTTGGTGTCCCTTTGACCTCTGGTTCATAGATCTTCAGGTTGTTGTAAAGATCATCCAAGCTTAATGTATCTATCTCAGGCTTGTTCCTCCACACAATGGTATGTGTGTTCCATTCTAGTGACAGACTTCTTAAGAACTTGTGATTTACATCTTCTTATGAGACACTTTCACCATGAATCTCCAACTAACTGATAAGCTTTTGAATCCTATCAAAGGTTTGATCTAACACCTCTTAGCTAGATGCAGTAAAATTTTCATACTACTGCTTTAGAAGATTCCTCTGAGTCTTTTTAGTAGCAGCATTCCCTCCAAACCTCTTCTCAACAGCCTGTAGCAATGACTTCGCATCTTTGATGGAGTTAAACTTCAATTGATGTTCATTAGGGATTCCCATCAATAAAGTGCTTCTTGCCTTCAACTCAAACCTCATTTGTGCCTTTTCTTCAGCAGTTGTAGATGCAATTGTAGTCTCAACACCTTCAACAACTTTTGTTATTGGAGGTGCATTACCATTCTCTATGACTTCCTATTAAGAATAATCAATCATCTGGATGTATTGTTTCATCCTTATCCTCCAAAGCTCATACTCACCTGGTTTGAGCATAGGCACTTTTGAAGCAGCCACCATATGTGCTGAGTCTTGATCCATCTCTTTGTAACAAACAGACCTTGTGTGTAAAAGCAGTTTCTTCTTTATTCAAAGCTTCTCAACAAGATTTGATACCACTTGTTGGATCCCATTTAACTACTAATGATCGAATTCCTTAAGCTTGTTTAAGGTTTAGCTATGCTAGATAAATCTAACATAACTTAGTTTAAGAAACTTTGTTTGATAGTATTAAAGATTATGCAGAATCTAATCTTTAATATTAGAAGAATTCTTCAGTAATACAAAACAATATAATTTCAACAATAAAAGCTTCAATATTATTATTACAAATAATACGAATACTCTTCTAGTATTAGGGTTACAAAACCTTGAAGCTATGAATTATACGACTAAGATACATAAACAAAAGATTTCCAGATGGCAAACTTTATGCCCTAGGACCTCCTTTTATTCACCGGAGTCCTAGTCGATTTACAATATATTACTAAAACTTAGATTATTCTTAAAGATCTATTCTATAAATAACAATCCTTATCTCATAAGTAATCTTGATCTTCAAGCAATCTTTATCTTTCAGTAGTTGTAATCTTTTAGCAATTGTAACTTTGTACCAGCATCATTAACTCTTAACAAGCAGTAGTAACTTATACACCAGCAACATTAACTCTTAACAAGCAGTAGTAACTTATACACCAGCAGCATAAACTGTGTACAAGCAGTAGTAACTACTTGGAATATTTTCTTCAATCTTCACTAGCAGTACTAACTTTACTCTACCAGTACTAACATATACTAGCAGTACTAATATACACTAGCAGTACTAAGTTACACTAACAGTACTAAGTTTCACTAGCAGTAGTAACTAGCAGTACTAACTACTTAGCATATTTTTCATTAAGATTACTGAACAACACTAAGTTTTACTTAGCAGCAGTAACACAAACCTTAGCAGCAATAACTTCAAAAAGGCTTTTAATCCTAACAATGGTTAAACACAAGGCATGACCCCAAGTGTGGTCTTTTTTTTAGTTTAATATGTATGTTAGTTTGTGACTTACAATAATGAAAAAAAAGAAAAAGGAAGTGACATATATGTTGGTTTGTGTCGTGTACCAGGTAAAGAGTAAACAAAAGACATGTTTGCTTGATAGATGGTATTATCCATTGTATCTTATGTCCTATGCATGGTAGTCCTAACATAGTCAACTCTTTTATATTACGGAGTATGAAGCATTGTGTGTGGGGCTTAGATTTGACAAGAGGAGAAGCTAATTGGCGTGTGATGGGAAGGAAAAAAGAGAAGCAAAAATGTTGGAGCTTCTTTTCTAATATACACTAAGTTATGTGTTTTGTGGTAAACCCTTGGATAATTGAAATTGTTATAAAATGTGATAGGGTTTATGTAGTGGATGACTAGATTGATTTTTTTTGGAGGGAAATTATAAATTTTGTGTATTATGTATGGGTATTCGGTTAAGTGTAGAAATGTGGTGAAGTCTACATACATGCATAAATGCTAAATATTGAAAAACGTAAACGTTTTACGTAAAGTATAAAAATAAAATATGAAAACTTATAAACTATTTTTGAAATAATTATATAACACTTATTTGACGTAAACTTTTATTTATTTAATGTCGTTTTACGTTAATTGTTTATTTTCTGTTTACGCGATTTAAATTAACGGTTATAAATAAAAGTAAACACGTAAAGGTTCAAAGTAAACGGTTTTTAGTTTATTGTCGTAAAATGACCCGAAAATGTGGATTGTCACAATGAAGGTCGCATATCATAGTCAAGAAAACGTGTCTGGTTAATCAAAGACGTTCATGAACTAAGATTTGTCGTATAATGTTCTTAAGCTTTTTGGAATCAGAGTTGTTATCAAGTCCCCTAAAAGGCACATATCGCAGTTAAGAAAATGTATTTCTGATCATTTTTTGTAAAAAAGTTACACGATAACAATCCGCTACTCCTTTTATGCATTTCCAGTTTCAGTATTTATTAAAAACCGGTTCTGAAAACCACATTGATTATCTGATACTATTCACATTGGTTTGTTTTTAAGAGAAAATACATTAGTTCAAAAGCCCAATGTCAACTTTTTATTCTATATACCATGCCCCCGGTCGGCTTGGTTGTCGTTGTGGCGTTATGGATGCTCTCATCAGGGCCAGCTAATGAATTTCGAGGCCCCGGTCGATAATTAAAATAACGCCCCTTCAAAATAAAAAAAACTTAAGGGTGTGCATAAAAGATGTTCTTTAATAACAAATTGTTATAATGAGACCCCTTAATGACATTTTATTTATTGTGACAAGATGAGTTGTATATAACTAATAAAAGAGGCATTCTGATATATAACGTAAATAAACAAATGTAGCTATGAATGTTAAGATTATGGGGCCCCTTAATTTTGGTAGCCTTCTGCAGCCACCCCACTTGCACACGGTAATCACCACCTCTGGCTCTCATCATAAACCATAAGTTGTCATTAACTAGTTAAAACTTGCAAAATAAATATTAAGATATAAAGTCCAGATAAATATTAAAAGGAAAGTTATATTGGATAAAAAAAGATTTGATACCAGGGAATCATCTCCACCATCCATATAAAAATAAATCATTGCTTGAGATTAAAAACATTTTATTATTTAACATATTTTTTAAAATTTAAATATCTCAGAAACCGTTAATCGTTAAGCGAAAAAAAAATATCATCACGACAAGAATGTAATTATCTTTTTATAGATATCCACTTTGATATACTTTCGACAAATATTTTTTTTCACGTTTTTTACGTTCTTTTTTCGTTGTTAAAATTTGCACGAAAATATCATATGTGATTAAACACTAATTTGAATATTCGTATAAAATCACATGTGATTTAATACTAACATCGAATTACATGTGGTTGCATTAAAAGTATATATCATATATGATTTAACACTAGTATCATATGTGATTTTATCATATGTGATTTATCAGTAATATCATATGTGATTTAACACTAATATCACATGTGATTTTATTACTGCTTAATCACATGTGATATCTCATGCAAGTTTCAATAACGAAAAAAAAAGAAAAAAAGACAAAAAAACGTAAAAAAACGAAGAAAAATAAACGTAAAAGAGGTGAAATAAACGAGATTTTTTGTTGTTGAAAGTATATCAAATTAAATATCCATAGAAAGATAATT
The DNA here is from genome assembly GCA_026074375.1 of Tanacetum coccineum. NCBI lineage: Eukaryota > Viridiplantae > Streptophyta > Magnoliopsida > Asterales > Asteraceae > Tanacetum > Tanacetum coccineum. The sequence goes on from BQNB010011577.1 coordinate 67,399, forward strand.
AAATGCTCGTCGTGATGGTATATTTCTTTTCGCTTAACGATAAACAGTTTGGGAGATATTAAGGGTTTGTTTGGTAGGACAGAATGAAACATCAAATGAATGGAATAAACGACGTAATGGAATAAATAATGTAATTTAATGGTTCATTACTGTTATTAATCATGTTTTGTTTGTATAATGCGACGTAATTGAATCGATAATAAAAAGACTAAAATACCGCATTGATGATAGAAATTATTTAATGTGGTTAATTAATGATGGAGTTTTATGTAATTTAATTCCATTACGAGATGTAATGAAAAAAAGTAGGGGACCCCTAAGGAATGGTTTTGGTGTAATGGATCATTACTCGTAATGAATCATTACAATCTATAAACGTAAACAAACAAGATTTTTTCATTCCATCGTAATAAACTATTCAATTCCTACTTTGATTACAACATACCAAACGCTACGTAATATTTGAAAAAAGATGAAAATGAGTTTTGGGTTTAATCTGATTCATTAGATCCAGATGAAGATGGAGGGTGAGATTAGTCCCATGGTATCCAAATAATGTTTGGTATCTATGAACTTAAATCAGATATTAATGTTGTACCAGAAACAACTCAGGCATGAAACTATAATCAGTTTCCTTTTTATGCGATTCAGATTAAATTTTATATTTCTTAACTCTTTTGAAGTCCTTTACGTACAAATTTTAATCGAGATAAACTTTAGCTCTTATACTCAAAACGAGTTTGGTGAACTGATATTTAGTAAGTATTATGAAGTTGGCTCAATTGCACTAATATTGTTGATGTCAAGACGCTACACATAATTACTAAAAACATAGTCAAATTAATTAAGACTATAATATCACAATTACCAACACTAATACTAGTTCCAAATACAATCGAAGAAACAAACTTAAACGACTTCAATGTGTTTTCCTTTCTCCAACAGATCAAATCAAATAGTTCACAACCTTATCATAAAGTTTCGTAAATAAATAAAACCTAACCCTAAACTATACGAACCTAAACAACGGGTAGGGCCTATAGGCCTTATTAGCTAACACCTATCCTCCCCTAAACTCATAATGCCGCAACGGTAAACATTGAGAGTTTGTCAAACAAAAAGAAACTAAAACTGAAAATCAATCGCAGAGCGTAGTCAGAGTGAAAACTCGGTACTAGACGTAGTCTCAATCTGATGCAATCTAAATTGTAACAAGGCGAAATCAGATTTGAAACAAAGGGGCCAGGTCAATGCAAAATCCTACCACCACTCAGCTTCACTCCACAGCAATAGATTCCATTCCAAAAGGCGAAACACCCGATATGTTGCGTCCCCACCGTCTGGTCACCTCCTAGTCACTTCCCATACCTTAACTACCCTAACACCTGAAATAGTGCCCACATCCAGGAGGCTAGAGATAAACACAAATAACAACAAGATAAATAGAGAGCATGATTGAGGAATGCAAACAAGCAAACAAGTATGCGGGACAGGGCATAAAATCAAGGCAAGAAAAGCATTACAGATATTTGTAGACCAAGCTGTATAAACCAAAATGCATGTGGTTCCGATCTGAACAGCTGATTACGTCATCCTTTAATAAACTAGAAGTCTAAAGGGAGCTATAGCACGACTACTCCTACAGTGGCAAAATCGTGCATTCGCGAGGTTCGTAACAAGACAAAAACCAAAAACCTACCGACTGTAAAACTCAACATACCAGAGGTATTGAATGTCCTCCTAGTTATGAGCTACACTTTACATATACTAAAAACATATATGACTTTACTAGTTAACAAATACAAAAATCAAATAAAACTATTAGAAAAGTCAAACATGTACACAAAACAAATAAGAAATAAAAAAAATAATAGAAACCCACAGTCCCGTCAAATGTACTTCCTCTCACTTCCGCGGATTAAGTTAATCTAGTACTTAGATTGAAAACATATTGCTACATTCATTAACAATCAAAAAAACATTCATCAAAAGATCACACATGCATTCCCAACACTCGTCACGCATCACTCAGAATAACCAAAGTTCCAATCCACACACTCATAGAGATAAGCAATCAAACATTCTACCGCTTAAAAAGAAGAAAAGTATAAAGGTGATAAAAGAGAAAGTACCGCAAACTTTTGTTTCAGATTAGACTTCAATTTCGAAAACGAATGCGTTTTCCTTTATTATCGAACAGATCAAACCAAATAATTCAAAACCTTATCATAAAGTTTCATAAATAAATAAAACTAAACCATATCCTTGTCGTAAATAATTCCAAACATATACTACATATTCCACTAACTGAAGTATCATCTAATCAAAACTTGCCATCACGTTTTCCATTATTTAATTCAAGCAAATTGATCGAATCAAACTTACAGTGATATATTTCATTTTTTTCTTCACCTTTTTTTCTTTTCGTCGTCGACAATTGCGGATGACCAAACCAGCACACGACTTCAGACAGCCACCAGACGAACCTATTTTTTTAGCTCTTGATACCATGTAGAAATTAGAGGGAATTGACAAATTGTATTACATATTTACTAAATAAATGAGAATACATTGACAATAAATAAGGACAAAACACACCTAACTGTAAACTATACGGACCTAAACAACGGGTCAGGCCTATAGGCCTTATTAGCTAACAAATTATTCTCAAGTCGAATTCTGACATGCATCATGAATTCTCGTCAAGCGGCTAAGCCAGATTCAACCAATAGTAGTAAGTAGTTGTGTATTTTTATAGAAAAACTTTCGGTAACGTAGTTGTAATTGTAATCATAATGTGTAAAACAACTACTAAATGCTTAACGCTCCTAAATGCTACTTCATGGAGCCTTAGAAAATGAGGATTAAAACAAATCAATTATCAAATTGAACTATAATAGAATAGAGTTACAAGAATGAACCAAATTGTACTTGTTTATGAAAACAGACCCATGCACACCTTCAAACCATTCTCGTCTCTCCACTCTGAACTTGCCTCTCGCCTCTCACCTTAAAATCTGCAAAACACAAGACATTGATATCTAATTTGCTATTGTACATAAACGTATAATATCTTAACATACACAAGGTATAAATTCTATGTAGAGTTTAGAGAGAGAAAGAGAGGTAGTTAGATGAACGCTTAAACAGAGAAAAAAAAGAAATGTTAGATTACTATGTAAAAATGAATGAACAACCAACACCCTTTCCATAGCATGGAAAGGGTTCATATATGCTTATCCTAGGCCGGCCATGGGCTTTTTCCATGGGCTTTCCATGGGCTTTTCCTAAGCTAGCCTATTTAGTTTCTAAATATTACTTAACGAGCTATCGAACGATATTTATAGAAGTGACCGATACTTTTATATTCCTAACAATCTCCCCCTAAGGGAGGTCACTCCATATTACAAAAACTTAAACCTAGTATACTATGCTTTGTCTTCAGTCTTGTGCTCGCAGATTTGTTTTCTTGACTTCATCTTATGAATATGGCATAGTGATCTTTGACTTTAGGCTTGAGCTTGTTCTGATAGGCTTGACTTTTATGTGAACTTGAACTTCTTTAAGATCATCAACCAAGCATAATCTCTTATCATCTCATTGTGATCTTGTCGCTGTCTTGTGCACTTATGACATTTAAACCGACATGCTCATAATGTTGTTGTTTCTTGGTCTTGAAAGCTTGAATAAGACAAATTTCTTGAAAATCTTTAACTATAACACTTCATTACTTCGAGAAAGACATTATGTATCAAAGTGACGGAAACTTCCTTGAAATTCTTTGACTTTAACACTTCACCACTTTAAGAAAGACGTACGGTATCAGAGTAGCGGAAGTCTTGAAACATGTACTTGAGCTTTCATGATGTCTTTACTTTTGTTGGTCAAGTATGAGCAAATGTCCAATTATTAACAAGCTGATTATTGGAACATTTGTAATGCTCCCTCTTAATGTTTGAGGGTATATAAGACAGTGCTGAGTACAAAAATTTTAATTTTTTTGAATTTGCCAATAAATTCTTGAAAAACTTTTACTCGAGCACTTCTTATTATCACCATTAAGTCTACACTACATATATACATATTCATAAGTTAATAATATACGAAATGACCTTATAATGACGAACATAATATGACAAAGTCATAGTGTTCGTTGAATTATCCAGAGGTCAGTTTCGTAGTGTCTCCTACCAATAAACTTTTTAAAGCTCCTCACCATCCTTCTTTTCTTTAGCTGATTGTCAATAGCCTTGATCATGATATGAGCTCTTTTCTTTTCCAATGAACTCCATCTTCTCTATGGCAAGTAATCCATTCGGATATTCTTGATAATGTCATCAAGCGAAGTTCAAAGCCCTGTTAATGTGCCATCACTGAACTTGTAGAGTTCATCTGAGCGCATCAACCTGTTTCTCCCTTTGTTGTCAACATAAATGAATCCTTGAGGGTCTTGACATGGAGTGTATGGGTCTATTTTCCTGATGCCGGGTCTGGTAGTTTCTGGCTTGGTGACGTTGATCTTCTTCTGGTAACTTTCGACTCCCAGTTAAAGATCTTTGACTCTATTTTGAATAACCATGATTCTGGTAAACATTCGCAGTGCTATAGTAAAGTCAGAAACATCATTTCCTGAGAGACTGGTAAGCTTATTCTAAACAACAAGGAGCAGCATGTCCTCGATGTCATTGATATAAAGTCATGGGAAGTCGCCTTCATTTCCTTGAATATGTAAAGGTCATTATCGGCTCTTCATACCTCAATCTCTCTCAGATACCCATACCTATGTTTTCGCATTACCTCGACCCGAGTCATTTCCAGAATACGTTTAGTATAATACACATCATGACTAGATTCTAAGCCTCGTGCATACCCATAGAAGGTCTTACGTTGATCTCTCCAATGAGATATACCCCAAATTGCATGTTTATCATAGGCGAATTTAACAAGACTCCATATGTTTGGAACCATGTCTTTAATGCCTGGAAGATCATACTGAGCGGCCTTTGTCTTCGTTATGGATGTCGTATAGGTCATGGTCGAAATTCCTCCTTGTAGATACTTGAGATCGTTGTTGAAGAAGTAGTCAACCGGTACTATTTGACGATTCCCATTCATGACTAAAGGTAGGGTTTGGTAAGATCAAATGGATAATCACCACCTTCTGGGTTATCGCAATCAAGTTTCTCCGATAGAGCTTTATAACATTCTTTAAAGTCATATTTTAGGTCAGCGAAATTGGTATGTGTGCCTTGTGAAAAGGCTGAATGCTGGCCCTAACAGGGTTTCTTGTGTCAGATTGGTGATCTTTAGTCCATTCATGATGTACGCAAAGAAGTCAATAGGAGTGCTCATCAATTCATCAAGGGTTTTTAATGGTTTATTAGTAGAAGATGCAAGGGTTATTAACCAGCTTTGAGTTGGTCCTTTTTGTAGAGTCCTGCTAACATTCCAATCAGGATCATTGGGTTCTTGAGGTTGTTTAGGTTTGGTAAACCAGTCACGTTTAGATGCAACCTTTCCTTTGGGTTCTTCATCATCATTACCCAGATTCTCTTCTTGATATTGTGGCATATCAGAATCTGCAACCTCAAACTCTGGTTCCTTTTCCTGAATAGACTTTCTAGAAGATTTTGATTGAGACTTGGTGCCTTTGGATGAGCCAGACTTTGATTCTTTAGTTTTTGGACCTTTTGTTGGTTCAGCATCCTTGTTTGTCTTCCTCTTCTTCAACCCTCGGTCTGATCCAGCGGAAGGGTCTTTGTCTTTATCTTTGTCTTTTTAGCTTCTCTTCAACGAATACACTTTATCATAAGATGATAAGAGACTCTTGTCGAGATCGTAAGACTTGATCAATCCATCATATCATTCTCTGTGTTCAGTACCTGTCAGATATGATTCACTTTCATCCATTTTGTCAATAAGGATCTTCTTTAACTCAAATTCTATAAGTGAAGCAACAACCTCATATGTAGACTTTGGTTGAGAAGACTCCTTGGCTAGAACTGCATGTTCAAGTGACTCAGTAACCATTCTTTTGATCACATGAGGAGAAAAGTTAGACACTTCCTTTGGCAGAATATGTGGAAGTTAAATCTTGACTTGCTCTGTGATCCTAGCAGTGATGGATGCCGAAAGGTAGCTCATGAATTCGTCTCTGGCGGCTCCTAGCCTTGAATCTAGATGTTCATCTACTAGAGAAGTCACTTGAGTGTTGAGAAGATCATCCTTTTTGAGTTCAGCAACTTCTTTTTCCAAAGCTAAGATTCTATTGTTGAATTGGAAGATGGATGCAAAATTTGGAAGTGCAGATAGAGGATTTGTTGCTTCAGTTACTGGTGGTGGTGTTGGTGTTGATTATGGAGGTAGAGGAGTGAATGATGGTAAAGATTGTGGGATGACTATGGAGAATACAGGAGAAGATTCCGTGATAACCGAAACAGGTACTATAAGGAGTGTAGGTGTTTGATTGCTTGGTACTTTATGATAGACATGAACATCCATTAGAGAAACAATTTCTGCATCCGTATGGGGAATATCTGAAAAATTTAAGAATTTAGATGCCAAGTCGGATGAATGCGAAAAGTTAGTAACTGGAACTTCAGTCTTCTTTGTAGCTGTAGAAATTGTTGCATGAGCATCTTTTATGACTTGATTGAATGTGATCTCCAGATTTTCATTCCCTTGCTGGACGTTAATCATTTCAGCATCGGTACCCTACTTTTGAATAAACCCTTCATCAGTATTAACTGGTTCATTTAGCCTTACATCCACATCATCGTCGAACTGATTGGTAGTATAATCCATCCCTTTATCCCCATTACCTTCAGCTTTATTTTTAACCTTTGATTCTACATTGGTCTTATCTTCATCATCAATAGAAGTATAGTTCTCTTCTTCATCATCTTCAACCTCTTCTTTATTCTCCTCTTGATTATATTCGAAACCTGTTTCATTCTTATCAGTTTCATGCTCAGAATCTGACCCTTTTTCTTTGTCAGATTGGGTATTGTCATTACCACTGTCACTTTCTTGATCACTACCTTCACTACTTGAGTTATGATCATTATTATTGTCATTTTCATCCCTTCCCCAAGGTTTAGCTTCACTCTCAGTTGATTCTTCTTCAGTCACATCAGGAACCCCTGGTTTAGCACCAGTTCCTTCATTTGTGATAGAAGGTTTGATCTTTGCAACACTTGTAACTATATCAGAACCACTTGGATGAGTTTTGTGAAAGTCCCTCAAACTCTTCTTGCGAACTTCTTCATACTGAGCTTCTTCAGTTAATGCCACTTCAGAGAGAAAATCAATTCCTTTGCGTTTCTCAACAGTTATCTTTTCCTTCTTCTTAGACAACGACATTACAAGAGTATCTCTAATGACAACACCTGCTGTTGTCGCATTAGTAGGCTTCTTGGCAGGTCTCTTAACTCTCTTTAACTTCCTCGAACTCTCTTTAACTTCCTCGTGGATTCTTCAGGTGAAACTAGGACAGTAGTAAGTTTAAGAGAAGCAAGGTTCTTGAACTTTTGCGCCTTCTTAGGAGGTGTAACTCCTATAGCATAGCCAAGGTAAGTCTTGTAAGTTTCGGTTTCCCGCATCTCAGGACTTGTCATAGATACAGGAAGTCGAGCTCTATAAATTTGATATTCTTCCTTTGCGGAGACGAATCTCAAAGTGTTTATCAGATAGTCATCCCTGGAGGTATGCATGCTAATCTTGTTTCTCCTGGAGACTGTCTTGTCTTTGGTAAGGAAGTAGTGAATGATAACTTTGGTGAATCGAGGGTAGTACATCTTCTCTTGCTTTTTGTGACCTCTGTTGTCAATCTGGTAAGTGAAATCTTCCTAAAGTAGTTCAACATAGTCCACATTCTTCTTATAGTACATACCCCAAAGGATTTGAGCTCTAGAAAGACGAAGCTTGTCAAGACCAGTTGTCTTTCCAGATAGACTTTTGTTGATGATAGTAGCAAAAGTTCTCCAAGTTTGATGCATCTGATCAACAACAACATCGATGATTGACTTGATTTCCCCAGTATGACCAATTTCTTTAAAGAAAGACATAATAACTTCATCAGTGGGAGGTTCATCAAAGTTTTGACCATGAACTCTAGGGCAGATCTGAAAGATGCCTCTGAAGATTTCCAAATTAAGGTCGAACTTCTTCTTTTTGTCCATTTTAAACTTGTAGGGAGTATCATACTTGTGGATAGAATCCCAGAATTGGTGCATGTAAACTTCTGGAACATCTGCAGTGGTGAGAAATACGGAATAGCACGGAGTGAGAGCAAGAGCATCCATGACAATATGAAATGTAGGTTCTCTTTGTTTCTTTCCAGGATTGAGTCTTCCATTGCATTTTCCAATCTCAAGCCTTTTCTCCTTGGGGACAAGTTCAAGATCAAGTTTGGTTTGTTGAGCAGTAATGAAAGACATGATTCTACTAAGATTTGTCACATACAGTTCATATACAAACAAATAATATTTCACTAATGGACAATCTAGATCATGAAAAACATAAGATTATAGATGTAAGATTGATTTTCACTAGGGATTAGGCATGCAGTCACAAGGAAAAGAATTGACACACGTGACAATTATCAGGAATCAGGGAGACACACATAATCTTATAACATCCTAACTATAGGCAATCTATAGAAAGAGAGGCAATCATAAAAAAATTCTAAGGAAAACTAGACCTAAATCAATCACTATGTGACATGTTAAGGAATAATTATACTTAGATTAGATTATGAGATTTGATTACCAATATTACATGATTAGATATCCTAG
>BQNB010011578.1:16634-81078 GCA_026074375.1 Tanacetum coccineum
ATCTCTACAAAGAAGCACAAGTTGCAAGAGGAAGACTTGGGCTATAAATAGAGCTTTTTTGTAAGCCTTGAAGGCAACTAGTTTCAATTTTTAATATAACTTAGCTTATTTCAAGTCATTTACAGTTTTTACTTCCACTTTCAGCTTTGTAACATTTCCAAGTTTTAATGCAAATTTAAGTTTTTAAGTCAATTTACAATACCAGTGTTAAGTTTCTTAATCATATTGTTTTGTGTTCAAAAAGCTCTCACCACAGCTTACTCATAAGCTGTTTTCATTAAGTAAAAATAAAAAGTTAAGTAGTTAAGAGAAAATCATAAATATCACTCTCAAATATACCACAGCTTATGTTATGGATGATAAGCCAGTTCTGGATGGGCTTATGGACTCTCACTAGCTTGTTTTATACAAGCTAGAGCTTGTAGATTCTCTGTTTGACCCTGTTTTGAGCAAGGGTGTTGTAAGTTTCTCTTTTTCTTGTTTTTCTTATTTTCTGCAGAACTGTTTTAAGTGCTTATTTTGCTTATTTGCTAGTTGAAAAGTGTTTGTATTACTTTCTTACTTAGTACTGTTAGTTTACTTGTTAAAACTGTTAGTTATAAGTTAATACTGCTAGTTGACTTTTGGAGCAGTACTAACTTAAAGCTACCAGTACTAACTCCAAGTTAGTACTGCTAGTTCATTTTCTTGGATTTCAAAGGTAGCAGTACTAACTCAACACTAGCAGTACTAACTCCAAGTTAGTACTGTCAGTTAATACTGTTAGTACTGGTAGTTCATTTTAGCTTATCAGCTTATTATTTCAGCTTGTTTAAGATTTCCTTAGCTTTTTAGAGTAGATTAAACCATTTTCCTTTGCTGTTTGCTTATTTAAACTTATTTTCCTTTTTAAAGTATTCTCAATAGTTTATCAGTTTTAGTTTTCTAGCTCATTTATCATGTTAGTTTATTCTAGTTGCTTATTCTTATTACTAAGTGCTTATTAAGGTTAGGTGAACTTCTGTTTTAGCTTGTTTGCTTATTTATTGTTTCTTTGTGTTTTGTTAGCCTAACAGTACTAACCTTAAACTAACAGTACTAACTTAAAGCTAGCAGTACTAACTCCAAGTTAGTACTGGTAGTTAATACTGTTAGTACTGGTGTTAGTACTGTTGTGTTTATCTTGTTTAATTTAGCTTAATTGCTTTTTGTATTTGCTTATTTAGAGTTAGTTTAGCTTATTAGATTTGTCTTAAGTTTATTTGAGCTTAATCGTGCTAGTTTTAAAGTTTTAGTGTTTTATAGTTGCCATTCCTGAGCTTTTATTCTTGTCCTAGCTTATTTTCTTTGCTTAGTTTTATGTGCTTTTGCTTATTTTTTTATCAGTTTTAGTGCCCAATCATTCCTTGTGACATTCAAACACAAATCATCAATCGTCTTTCGATTTTCCATTCCAGCCTCGTTGGGACATAACGACCCGGGAACACTCTATACTGCTTCCGGTTATCTTGCTCTCGCGTGGTTTCGTCCCTTGGTGTATTTATATCATATATAGATAGGTTTTAAGGGGTGAGTTTGCGTAAGTTAAATTTTGGCGCTTTGTTACCTCGGTTTCAATTTCCACCACCGGAGGTGGAATTTGAGGTCCATCATATGAAACACCGCTTCTGGTGGTGATTGCTTTCAATTCACCCTTCGGGTTAGCAACGGTGTTGCTAGGAAGAGATCCCGAACTTGAAGTAGAAGCTTGGTTGGAATTTACGATTTTGGTGAGCAAGTCGGTTATGTTGGACATTTGGTTTTGCATATTTTGCATAACCGCATCATTAGCTTTGACATAGCTCTCAAAATCAGTTTTTGACACACCCGAAGCTTGATGAGCTGGAGCTTGGTAAGCTGGGTGTTGATTAACCGGGGGTTGATACATTGGGGCTTGTTGTTGAACCTGGGGTCGTTGGATTTGACCCTGGTTGTTAGCCATTTGCCCACGGTTTTAGTTTTGGTTCCAACGATTCTGATTGTTGGTATTGGTTTGTTGCGTTGCATGGGAGAAAACCGGTGGGTCTGATTTGGTTTGCCTCGTGGCGGACGGTAACCGGAAATTTCCTTGGTTGAAATGGCTTTGCGGCTGCTTGCGAGACTATTCTTGGATGTTTAACTCGTAATTGTTACTATCGGTAGCCGACAATTACGATATGAGTGGGCACCGCCGCAGGAACACAACTTGCTCACGCTTTTTACAGGAGGCGGGAGCTGGAATTGGAAACTGGAGATGTCTGCTTGTCGAGAAGTAGAGCTCTAACCATATCTTTCAATTCAACAACATCGGAAGATACACCGGAGGTGGAAGCGCTTGTACTCACTTTAGCAACAATGGCTTTTGCTTCGGGAGTGACGAACTTTGACTTGTGCTTTCGATGATGCTTAGCAATCAGCGGGCCTTTTGTACCAAAAGAGTTACCCACAACTAAGTACATAGGTATTTTATTATAAGATAAATCTGCGGCGGGAGTTCAAAGAGTCTTGATCATTAACATTTAAGGCATTGTAAAATGTATCAAGTTGGTGAAGCTCCGAGAATCCATGATGTGGACAAGCTCGGAGAAGATCTTTGAATCGCTCCTCAAGCCTCACAAAACGACTCATCAAATCTTGTTTGAAATTGTGAATCGTTCCGAAAGATTTGTCGTTTTAAAAGGTGGGAAAAACTATTGATGAATTTAGCAACAAGGTCTTCCCAATTCCTGAATAGATCAAGGGGGTTTCTTCTCTAGCCTATCCGGCCCCCCTTCGGAGAGAAAGGAAAAAGCATCAACTTAATTGAGGTATGGCGTACATTAGGATATCTCAAAGTAGAGGTGATTTTATTGAAGTAACGAATGTGAGCATATGGGTCCCTCTTTTGTCATGTCCAAAAGAACATGCTTGTTTCATGTACAAGAGTCTCATAGCAACCCATGCTGATCACAAAATTGTGCTGCTCGATTTCAGGAACAACAAATGCTTCCTCGTATCCCACGGATGGGAAAAGCCTGAGCAATCGGCCATAGTTCGATTATCAGCCATCGTCATCTTTGGGAGGTTTTCAACAAGATTCGGAGGACAATGTTGTTTTTGTTGTTGAGAGACGACTAGTCTTAGAACAGTGCGCATGCAACTAAAATGAGAGAACAAAAGAGTATTTTTAGATTTTTCAGTTTATTCACAATCTATTTTAAACACAGGAACCTAAAACTAGACAACTTGAACCCAAATAGTCTACTTACTTCAACTTCACGGTAGCTCCTTAAAATGGAAAGACGCACTAGGTAGGCGGAAGAGTATAATAGCGCGAAGCTTATTTTCTCCTTTCGGGTCGTAGTTCCTAGAAACAACCTCCTTATAACCCCACTTTGTAGTTTGTTTTATACGTTTCCAAGTTGAGCCGTATATCGTAAGAGCACAAATTGTAAGTTTTAAATCTTTTTTCGAGTTGGGAACCAATAAGTTCACCGGAAGTTATTATGATACATACCTCATTGAGAATATTATATTTTGGTATATTTTACCAATAATGTGAAATTTTATTTCTTTTATGGACAATGTTTTATATTTTTTGTTTTTCTTTGTTTTTTGGTATGATAATTATACTAATAAGAAGAAATTGAAAAATATTTTGTAACTTTTAAAATGTTTTTTATTAGAAGAAAATATGCACAGAAGTAAACACAAATTGTAAAAGTAACGAAATTCGTTTCAAGCCTCCCCGTGTCAGCGGCGCCAAAATTGACTTAACCCATATCCATCAAGGGTAAACAAGGAGAAATATTCCGCGAAAAGGACGACCTTTTACTTTGAAATTCATTGGAAATTTTTCGAATCTTCCAATTCGAGCTGAGCTCGCAGATGCCTTAACAACTAGAATTTTCGGATTTTTTAGATAATTATTATACCCTTTGACTTTTAGGTCTGGCTTGACTTATAAGAACGATCATCTATATCACGTATTCACGACTCGGACTCTAAAGCAATTTGATGTGAAACGACATTCCTGACAACTTTTCAGTTTCGCCCGAGACCTGGAAACGAGCCGAAAAGGGCTAAAACAGCACTGCAAACATTATTCGACAATATACGACGCGGACACACAAAAACAATTAAATTTGTTTTTATTTATCAGTATTTATTTAATAAAAATATTAAATAAATTAGTAATCATTTTAATGAAAAGCGTTGTTGATAACGCGAATACTCGAGCTTAAATTCAATTTTATTTCGGACAAGGCGAAACCGGTTCACAAAATGAATAATATATATTTTATTAAATGTTATAAAATATTTATGAAACATTATCAAGTAAATACTCATTTTTATCAGAAAAATGATTCGGAAAACAATGGCGCAAGTTTCAAGAGTTGAATCGTCCGTTAAGTCGCTCAAATGAGTCCCGAACCGTTCTTACCAAAACTATGATAAAGAAATTTCACTTTGGACCCTACACTATTGCAACTTATCACTTTTGATTAAAGTTTTAATATATATATAAAATTTTATATATTTATTTCATTTTATACAAATAATACACACACACACACTCTTTTATACTCTCTCCACTCTCCCCACCGCCGGCCACCCTGTCACACCGGCCACCGCCGCCTTCTCCGGCCAACCACCGTCGGAAAACTTTTCCGGCGGAGTTTTCCGGTGAACCCCAAAAATGATTCTCACGATCGGATCTACCCGACCCACTACCTCACTCGCCTTCACTCGCCACCACCATCACCCGCTGTCGCCACGCCACACTACTGCCATCATCATCATCTCATCGTCATTATCATCGTCATAACAACACCACTAAGGGGTGTTCGTTTCTGTGGCAGTTAGCACCGAAGGTGCGTTTGGTCTGGGTTGAAACCACCACGACCCACAAGGGTGCGTGGGGTGTCGGGTCCAACCACCAGCGGGTGTGTTTGTTCGGTATGGTTTTATTTATAAACCAATTAGGGTGCGTTGGTTCTAGTATAGAAGCAAGAGTGTTTGTTTCGGTGATACAAGCACCAAAAGGGTGCGGGTGGGTTTGTATAACCAAAAAGGGTGCGTTTTTATTTTTGTAGAAATCAACTAGGGGGCGTTTGGCTGTTCATACGCGGAAGCAGGTGCGTTTGGGTTTCACAGCAGCAAGGGTGCGTTGTTTGTGGGTTTATAACACCCGACGAGGGTGCGTTTGGGGTCGGGATAGGCTGTGGGACAGCCGGGACAGCCGGGGGGCAAGGGTTGTCGGGTTGGGCTGTCGAAACAGCTGGGGTGTGCGTTCGGGTTGGAGTGAACCACCATGTTGGGTGCGTTCGGGTTGGTGTTTATATCAAGCTTAGGGTGCGTTTGATATTCATGCCAAAAAGGGTGCATTTGATGTTGTAAAACCCCGCAAGGGGGTGTTTGTTTGTTCGGACAGGAAGCCGCACGGGGGGGAGGGGGTGTTCGAGTTGTGGGTTCGCTGCGTCGGGGTTGGTTTGTGGAAACAGCCGGGTATAAACCCGGCGAGGGTGCGTTGGAGTCGGGTAGGCAGCCGGGGGGGTTGGGCTGTCGGGTTGGGTTTAGCAGCTAGGGGGAATTTGTTGGGTTACAGCCGCGAGGGGGAGTGTGCGTTCAGGTTTGGGCTGTCAAAACAGCCGGGGCATGTTTGGTTTGTTTGGCTGTCGAAAACAGCCGAGGTGTTCGTTTGGGTTGAGGGTTCTCAACAACTCAAGGGTGCATTTGGTTTGCGGGACAGCCGGGTATAACCGGGTCGGTCATGGGTTTGGTTTGCGTGCGGGTTTGAAATAAGCACCACGAAGGGTGCGTTGGTTTGGTTTAACAGCCGGGGCTGTTGGGTGTTGGCTGCGAAACAGCCACTGGCTGCGTTTGGTTTTGTTTATGGATTTGGGCCATTTGGTTTGTTACAAATTAGGGCCCGTTTGGTATAGTGGCAGCCAAACGGGGGTGTTTGGTTCGGATTAAGCATATCTAGGGTGCGTTGGGTTTATAACAAGTAGGGGTGTTTGTTTTGAGTTTGGCACGAGTAGGGCGCGTTTGGATCAACGAGGAAACGACGAGGGTTCGTTTGATTTATATATATCAAAACAACAAACGAAAATAACTTAAGTTTTAATAAATATTAAAACTGGATAACTATTATTTGGTGGTTTTTAAAATGGTTAAATAAATATAATATTTATTAAGTGAGTTAAGATGAATTAACAATAAATATATATTAAAATTTTATGAATATAAAATTTTAACGAGATTTATAATTTATAAATCGGAACAAAAGGGCGGTTAAGGGTTATATAAATACAATATTTATTAGTTTGTGAGTTTCGATATAACAACGTGAATATATATGTCATATCTGATAAACGCGGGAGTTGGAAAAATGGAAACGTGAATACTTGCAACATATATATTATAACTAGAAAGCGCGTGCATTTGAAATATTGAAAAACGAATGATTTCAATATATTTTGATTAAAGGGAAAGAGTAGAGTTTTAAGGAAACGGAAAACGTTATATAAACGGGAAAGTCATGAAGAAATTTTATATAAATTTCTATATTTAGTAATGGTTTACTAAAACTTATAATATTTTAGAAACCGATAAAGACATTAAAGTTATATTTTAAGGTATATTAAAATATAACTACATCATAACTTGACAACGAACGAAAAACTATACTTTTACATTGAGATAACCATTTTAGACGCGACCTGTCGAGGAAACGAAATATAAGTTTATAAAATATTATTTTATATTTTATAATTTTCAGCTAGAAAGTAACACCATAACTATTGTAAAAGTTTTACAAACGTCGTGTGTTTAATTTATAACTTAAAGACGTGTGTCTACAAGGACTTCTTAATAATTAAATGAGCTGTCGAAATAATTGGTTAATTATTTACTCTCACTTTTTATACTTGCAAAGTATTATACAGTTCACATTAATCCTTGAGTTGTCTGTCTTTATTAATATAATTCACGGTAAGAATTATATAAGGGTTATTTTTCATATGTAATATATAAACATTTTCTGCAATGAACAGAATGAGGAGAGAGTGACTTAGTGTCCATTCAGTTGAGGGTTTGAGATTACCTGATTCTATGTTATCATTATAAAGAAAGTTTTTGTCAAAAGATTTCTGGAAAAAGTTCTCAAAATCTGTTATTGTGTCAAAATGATACTCTTTCACAAAACAATTTTAAGAAGTTGAATGATTTCTCTTTAATTTTTCATAAAAGAGTCTTGATTAAAATCAAAAGAGAAATCTTCATCATTCTTGAAAGAGTATCATGTCACAAAGAATTTCTGGTGAGGATATTCTAAAAACAGAAAGAGAGAGCTAAATCCATACGCGAAAAAGCAAATCAAAAGTGTGTTCGAAAAAGAATTGCCAGAACACACAAAAATGGTAAATCAAAAGAATAAAGCGTATGGCATGTGCTAGAAAAAGCAAGAACGAGCACATGGGAAAGAAACTGATCAAAAATATGTTCAAAAAGAATTGCCAGAACATATAAAACAGACAGAGTGGAAAAAGACAAAAATGTCAAATGAATTGCTTGTTATCTAATATCTCAATTGTATTCATTCAGTAATCATCATGGCACAACAACAACATGCAGCTGATGTTCATCCAGATGAACTGTGTCCTCCAAACAAAAGATATGATCTTATGGATGCTAACAAGAAGGTTGATCTTGATCATATGCAATGTCCACCGGAAAGCAAAATTCTGACGAACATCATCAAGAATCATCCATTACGATTCAGCATTGCAGCTTCTTCATCCGTACCATGGATTTATATGGCACAGTTCTGGCATACTTTGAAGGAAGACAGATCAAAGTATAGGCTCAAGTTTATGCTGGACAAGAAAGAACTTAATCTTACACTGGATGACTTCAGAACAATCTTTCATCTTCCACAAGCAACTGACAACAATCATAATTCATTCGTACCACCACCATCATTTTCTGAAATGGTTCCATTCTACAAACAAGTATTAGGATTTACAATGGAGCTGAAGACACCATCAAGTTTCAAGACAACTGGTCTTCTGCAGCCATGGCAAACGTTATGCAAGATATTCTCCAAATGCTTGACAACACGTGTCACTGGATGGGATCAACCGCCATTGCAGATAATGCAAATGTTGTATTGCTTTGTCAACAACATTCATGTGGATTATGCGGAGTTACTATGGGAAGGACTTTACTATTCGCTTCATCATCCAACATCTTCGATTCCATATCCAAGATTTACAAAGATCATTGTCAGTCACTACATGACTATATTTCTTGACATCTCAAGATGTGCTCGAGACATGTATCACAACTTGCAAGATGATGATATCATGAAGAATATTTTTAACTCAGGAAGATACAAAAACAAAGTTGGAATGCAGATACCAGCTTGGATGATCACTAATGAAATGAAGCAAACGGAGCATTATCGGATGTATTGACAGATTCCTTTTAATATATATAAATATATAATAAATATATATAAATATATAATAAATAGGATAATATCAATAATAGTAGTATAGTATTTCCGGAAGTATCGGTCTCTCACTTCGTTACCCACAAAGTTCAAAACCGGACCCGGGTCGTTCTTCCCGATGAGGCGTGAATGGAAAATCGAGTCGAGGTTTGAAAATGGTGCTTGAATGATCAAAGTTTAGATTTGGTTTTCTAAATCCTACGGGAAATTATAGAAAATTTAACTAAGAAATACTTAAAACTACGTGAAGATCATAAAAAGGCAATCGATGACTTAAAATTCTACGGGAATCATAAATAAGGCATAAAAGGAAAACCTAAGTCTACGGGAATAGAAAAATAAAGGCAAATAAACTTAAAACACAAAAACGAGAACGGGACTTAAAACCCGTTCTTTAGAAAATCAAATCTTGCAAAATTAACCCTACAAATGTAATTCTATTTTTCCTAGGTCCTACATGATAAAAGAAAATTTTGAAAAAAAGAATTATATTTTTTTGATATATTTTATTATGATTTAAAAACAGTTTTAATGAAAATAAATGTTTAAAAATAGCAAACAAATTTATAAAAATCTGGAAAAATGCAGAAAAGTACTTTAAGCAATGAAGAATACAGGAAAAATAAGAACTCTGAAAAAGAACTAATAAATAAGCAAGAAATAGGCAAATAAGCTAGATAAGCTAAACTGCCAACACCCCTTTATATATTAAATATTGCAAACATGTAATGAAAAAGTCCCAAGGGCGTGTTGGCAGTAGAGAGTGTGTGTGAGGTGTTGCTTATAAAGGGGGAGGTCATGGGTTCGAATCACATGCCTCACCTTTTTTCAAAAACATTTTTTAATTATTTTTTTAAACACTTATAAACCTGACCAAAATAAGCAAATTTTAAAAAATGACTTTTTGAAAAAATGACAAATAAGCTCAGAAATAAGCAGCTAAATGTGACAGACCATACTATTTAAACACTAAGGCATGCTTAAGCTAAACTGTTGCTATTTTTTTTTGCACAATAAGCTGAGCAAAAAGGCAATAAGCTAAGATAAGCACTAGACTACACCTAATAAGCATAAGTTAACTAAATTAAGCAAGGCAAACAGACAAATAAGCCTAGAAAAGTAAAATAAGCACTTGGGCACTTAACAAGTAAAAACAGGCCAAACTACTCTTTTTAAGCTAGAATTTAGAAAAATTAAGCAAAAGGTAAAAGATAAAAGGCACAAACAGATGGATTTTAGCAGCCAATAAGCACCTAAGAACAAAAAGTAGGCATTTTGAACAACACATAAGCCAAGAAAAAGCAAATGAAAAAGGGCAGTCTACCTTTTTTATACTAAGGATGAAATGGCTTAATTACTATGCTACTTTTTGGGGAAATAAGCAAATGTAAAACAGAAATAAGCAAAAACAGATGGAGTTGGATAGCTAATGAGCTTGTGCAAAAAATTTAAAAAGCTAAAAACAATTTTAAGACATTGAACATAAAAAATGGCTTAAAACTTAGAAAACACTCAAACAGGATTGGTGACAAACTTGGATATAACACAAGTAAACCTAAAATATTTTTATCCTACTGCATTTGAAACTTGAAAAGACACAAAACTAAGACTCAAAAGATGATTTTTAAAAACTAAATCAAATAAGCCCTTATGACGTTGTTTTTTACCACAGTTTTGAAGAATTTTTTAGAAAAACTCTAAAACAATCTTACAAACTTAAAAACTATGAAAATAGCTTAAGAACAACTTCAAATGGCTGGCCAAAAGTAGCCAAGTGACCCATAAGGTTTTTTACACCAAATTTACCCGTTTTTAACCCTTGACCCAAACACCCCTTTAAAAGGGTTTTGAACATTTTTAAACTTATAAAAACTGTTTTAAGCTAGGACTTATAAAAAGCAGATAATAACCAAGTCAAATAAGCATGACCAAACACGTTTCAACAAGATTAAAGAAACCAAATAAGCTAGAACTTAAAAATAGTTTTAAGGGAATATATAAGATAAATTTTGCATAAAACTTAAAACTTCATTCAAACAATAAAAGCTTACAAGAATTAAAGTAAAATGACAGAATTATAAAACATAAAAACATTAAAAAAAAAAAAACTATTCTACAACTACTCCTAGATACTATCTTCAATCTCTGTCTTCTTCCTTTTATATGCTGTCAAGGTGTGTTTGTTGTGTTTCTTTAGTGAGAGACTTCAAAGCACCATCTAAACCCTTGATTATGAGTGCTGCCCAAGAAAATCAATCACAACCCTTCAATCTTTTGTCCTTAGTCTTGACGAATGGGAGGGTTAGGGATTGCCAGCATGGATTGTTTGTTTGTGAGGTGGGGTGAGTAGGAAGGTGACTTTTTTTTGTTTGGGGGTGAAGTGGTTTGTCGTTTGTTGCAGGGATAAACAGTATAGGGTTCAAGTTTGGCGGGAAAGGGGGGTTAGGGATATACAGTGTTTTATATCTGGGTGAGAGTTTGAGAAAATGGCACAATTGGCCCTTCAACTCTTATAAGATTATTGCAGAGTTGGTCCTTGTTGGTGTAAAGAAGTTTGTGGATTTGGCAATGTTAGTCCCTGGAAGTGTATAGGGTTAATGCAAGAATGGTCCTTTGTGGGTTAACACTTGTTAAGGGGTTTTGGATTTGGGCCAATGGGGTTACTGTTTGGGCCGGTTGTATAAAAAGGGATTATGGGCTTTTTTTTATAAAATGAATTTTGGTTTTTAAGGGTTTAAAAGAGTTTTGTTTAAATATAGTGGGCTGACCCGGCCCACTAAAATGGGTACGGGTGGGTCCACTTTTGGCAATTAGGTTTTCGGGTTCGGTTTTTGATGCTCTTTCCAATGCCACTTCTCGGGGTTGACTTTGACTTGATTTTGACCCCGTTGACTTTTTGACTTTAGGCTCTGATTTTGACTTCTCTTCACGCTCTTTCCGTTCTCGTGCTCGGTTTTGTCCGGTTTGGCTTTGTTTTTGTCCTTTAGTGAATATCCGGTACCTGCACAGTACAAACACAAAAACAAGCATATTTATGGCATTTTATGTGCGTTTTTGGTCGTTTAGGGTCGATTTATTAGGTAAAAGGTATGTGTAATTACACACATACCAAAATCCCCCATACTAAACTATTGTGTGTCCTCACGCAATGCTATAAGTAAGCACTTAAGAAAACTAAGAATCTCGATCCCCCTCGACTAATAACCTCGAAAAGTAGCTAAGTGTTCTATTTTATTTCTTGCAATTAGGAGTAGTTATTAGCTTAATCAAACCCCCTCCAAACCTAAGATATTACTTGCTTTCTAAAGAATAAAAAAACACAAAATATAATCCTAATTTTAGCCTTACTGACATTCGATTCGAGCCTACCAAATATCCCTAGAGACGATAACAACCCTTTTCGCGTCTTGCTATATAACCCTGCACAATTAGGTACACTGCCTTGGGGATTGTAAGACTTCGGTTTGCAATCAACGCACATCAAGTTTTTGGCGCCGCTGCCGGGGAATAGTCTAGGTTTCGAATTCTATTTAGCTTAGGTCTACTCACAAGATTCATATCAAGTGAGATTTTTATTTTATTTTAATTAGCTTCCTTGTGGTCTATCTTTTTCTTTGTGTTATTTGTTTTGTGACTTTCATTGATCTATACATTCTTATTATGGGGACAGAATCACACTACACCCTTTCATACATACATACCCACTATCCTCACTTAAGGAAATTGATGCACCATATGAGCTTTACTAGGTGATTTTTATGATCAACCCTCGTGTTTAGGATCAAATATCTTAGTGAGGCCCTTAGGAAAAGTGACCAAGTGTACCAAAATCTTATGGAGAACTCCCTAGCCTTAAACCATAAGTTGGTTGAATTGATAGAATCACTTAAGTAACTACCTAGGAATATAATAAGGAGGTGTTAGCCAAACTTAAGTTTCAGTGAACAACAAGACTCCTATGTTTTGAAAACTGCGAATTTGAATATAAGGCCCCTCCATAATTGATGTACGACATACCGCCCCACGTGACTTACGAAGAGTGGATGAAATATAGGAATCGATGCAGGTAGAACCTTTGGACAATACAAAATAGCGGATTTTGGGCTTGAATAATTGCTAGTCATGCCTCTTTCTTAGGTTGTTTTTATTTTTTTTTTTTTTTTTTTTTTTTTAGTTTTTTTTTTTTGTTTTTTTTGTTTTTTTTTTTTTTTTTTTTTTTTTTTTTTTTTTTTTGTTTTTTTTTTTTTTTTATTTTTTTTTTTTTTTTTTTTTTTTTTTTTTTTAGGAGAAAATTCTAGTGTGATGAACTAGGCCTTAACTTTTTTACCAATTCCACTTAGATGTAAATCTAGGAAGACTAAGAGGATATGATCACCAACCCCCCCTAACCCATATAGTCCAGGTAGTTTTAGGAGGAAGGTAGTAAAACCCTTGACCATTCATACACCACCTTCACTACACGTGGCATACTTCCATCGAAATGGTGTGTATTGTCTACTCTAACCTTATACTTAATCTTAGGGGAATAGTCTAGGTTTCGAATTCTATTTAGCTTAGGTCTACTCACAAGATTCCTATCAAGTGAGATTTTTATTTTATTTTAATTAGCTTCCTTGTGGTCTATCTTTTTCTTTGTGTTATTTGTTTTGTGACTTCCATTCGACTATTCCATTCTTCATTATGGGGAACACGAATCCACAATTATCACCCTTTCCACTTACACTACCATACCCACATAATACCTCACTTAAGGAAATCTATGCACCATATGAGCCTTTACCTAGGATGGATTTTTATGATCAACCCTCGTGTTTAGAATCAAATATCTTTAGCGAGGCCCTTAGGAAAAGTGACCAAGTGTACCAAAATCTTATGGAGAACTCCCTCGCCTCAAACCATAAGCTGGATGAATTGATAAAATCATTTAAGTAACTACCTAAGGAAACAAATAAGGAGGATTTAGCCAAACATAAGTATCATGAACAACAAGACCTACATTTTGAAAATGCAAACTTTGAATATCAAGCCCCTTCATCATTTGATGTAGACACACCGCCCATGACTTACCCGAAAGAAGTGGATGAGACTATAAGAATCCCGATGGAGGTAGAACCTTTGGACCATACGAAACTAGAGGATTTGGGCTTGAATACTTGTAGTCATGACCTCTTTCTTAGTTCTAGGAAAAATCCCAGTGTTGATGAACTAGAGCCTTAACTTTTACCCAATTTTCCACCCTTAGATGTAAATCTAGGAGACAAAAGAGGAACTGACCCACCCACCAACCCATATAGTCCAGGTAGTTTTAGGAGGAAGGTAGTAAAACCCTTGACCATTCATACACCACCTTCACTAGTTTCTTTTGGCTTTTTCTTATTTTACCTTTATTCGTTTTTCAAGTACTTATAGACATTGGGGAAAATGTTCAAAATAAGTGTAGGGGGAAATAAAGCCTTAGAAACTATTCCTTTAATTACATTTGCTTTTTCCTTAAAATGATGAGTAATATACTGAAACGTAGCGTAGACGGTAATTTTGACCCAAATTTTAAAATTTTAATGGCACATACCGATGAAAACTTAGTATTAATAGCGTCTTATTAGATAGGAGTTATATGACTAGCACAAAAACCCTACCACTCAATAATTCTACCCTAAAAATGTAAGGTTCGCCCATAGATCTTTAGGAATTAAGCACCCATCTTTGGTGCTTAGATAATTTTAACCTTTAGCTTGCTCGAGTTAAGGAATGAGCCATCGCATGTGTCTAGTTCATGGATTTGATCGAGCATGTGTGGTTTTATTGCTTTTTCTGGAGCATTGGTATCGGTTAAGATCATGAGAGTGTACAGGTAGTATATTAAATTCTAGAACTTGTTTTAGTGATGCATCCCGAGACCGCTAGTAAGATCGCATTCGTGCGATTAGGATTTGCTAAATGATAAGAGGCATTAGGATAAATCCTTGTTTTAAACCTGTATTTTGTATTGTTATTATGGTCACCTTGATCATATAACTATCCCCACACCCTTGCTTCGCACTCATTTTTAGTGCTAATTAACCCTATTACACCCCTTCGAGCCTATCTTTTTCGTGGTTCTCGTAATTTTTCGGGGGATTCCAGATTATTAACGAAGAGCATTGTTTATACCCCACTAAATGTTACACCCAAATCGCCTTAGCCTTCCTTGTATGTACTCATTTTAGTACATTATTGTTATCACATTTGTAAACCCTAGTTAATTGTTTGCTTGAGTACACGGTTGCTATGTCGAGTCTTTTATTAGTGTATACAGTTTGGGAACGATTGGATTCAAGGTAGTTTTTATTTTTATGGAGAAATGGGAAAGAAGTCAAATTATTACCCCCATACGAGCTTATTATACTCCATGTTTGTCGATCCTTCTAATTCGGGTCATTAGTTAGTTTATGTATTGAGTTTTAAAAACTCAAATGTATGGGTGCAATTATAAACCCCAAGTCATGTATATGTTTATTTATGTTAAAGCAAATGGCAGGGCAAAAGTGTACGAAAATAAAAAAATTAAAAAAAGAGAAAAAGAAAAAATAATCGAAAAAAATAGAAAAAAGCGAAAAAATATATAGGCTGCCATTTTGCTTATGTTTATGTCAAGATAGTGTCAAGAAAAGAAAAGAAAGAGTTTGATGTAGAGTTTTTATATCTTTATCCTAGTGCGGTCGAGTCTTGGCTTAGCAACGCTTTATACATGTATTCTTGTAAATGATTGACTTGCCACCAGTAAATTCCCTCAAATATCCCCAACCGTGTTTCTTTACCCTACACCTATACATCACAACCCTTTGAAAGACCTCTTTGATAGTAATTCCTAGGTGCTTACGCCAATACAGTGGAGGTTTGATCATTTATCAAGTCTATGGTAATTTATATGCTATGACAGATAATGAGTGTTATTTTTCTGTTTCCCATATTGTTATAATTCATTATACACCGAGAGAAAGAGAGAATCCAAACACTTATGTAAGGCGCTGGTATATAATTTTCGTGCTTTTAATTACGAGGTCTAGTTGGTTGTGTCATGAATTGTCTTTATTGAGTAGGTTAAATGCCAACGATATTGATATTGATTAGATAGAAAAGCTCATTTTCTTGAGGACAAGCAAATCCCAAGTGTAGGGGTATTTGATGAGGTTTATTTTATACGCTTTTTTTGGGTCATTTAACCCTCTAAATCATGCAAACATGCCCAAAATACGTGCTTAATCATTTATTTTTATGTTTTTAGCATTTGGGAAGCATTTGGAGGAAATACACGTGACTTGAACACAATTTAGGAGGAAACAGGACAAGATTACAACTTTACTAGAAGACACTCAAGATATGGCATACAGTGCGTAGAGACGGCGTCACAAATCCTTGTGACGGTGTCAAAGTTATCAAGAGACGGCGTCAGAATCTTTGGCAACGGCGTTAGAGTAGCCGACACTAAGAAGCACATGGAAGATTCTATGGGCTGACAGTGTCACGGTTTGTTATGACGGCGTCACAAGATAAAGATGACCATTCCACTTGCGTGCGACGTATCTGATTTTGTTTTGATCATAACTCCTTCATACGAATTCGGATTTTGACGACTCATCTACACACGCGATCGCAGCGAAAAAATCTACAAATTGGTGATCAGGCCATGGCGACGGCGTCAAAATGAGCCGACTTAGTTTTTCATATAAATATAACTTCATAACTTCATTTTTATTAAGCCCCCAACCCTAAGTCTGATTCTAGGGTTGGGTTAGGTGTTTTTCCAGCAACTTAGAAGGTCTAATTGTCACACCCCGCTAAGAGCGAAAACATAATGTACGACATTTTGGAGACATCGCATAAGATATTAAATTACACCATACTCAGTTAAAAGAAATTTAATTTACAGAGTTACATAAGATACAAATCCTGATAGAAGAAACATTTGTCTTTAGAAAACATCTTGGCCAATGGGCAACTTTGATTTCAAATACCTTTAATTTGTAAATGTTGATCACCTGAAATGATACTCGAAAAGGTCAACATAAAGTTGGTGAGCTCGTAGGTTTAGAGTGTAAACCCAGTTGTTGTGCTAGAATTTAACGTGAGACAATAATGCAATACAATAGCAGAGTGAAAGCAATATAAATAGATTTCCATCAACAACACAACAAGTCATATCATATCATAGCATTTTAATCGAATCAACAAGTCAATAGAGGCCCAAGCGCTTATAGATTTCCAAACCTATCGCCTACCAGCTGGAGCTACACAGTCGGCTAAGTAGTCGTATAAAGAATTTGTAACATAATCATCATAGATAGATCATGAATACGAGCACATCAAGTACGCAATTGTAAGCACATATGAATATTGTCCAAAAGCATAAAGATAGTTTAGCACAATAGTAAAATAGTTTAAGTATCAATTTCCCCCAAGGAAAATGGTTTAAAAGTGGGGCTACGAAGACTCACCTTAAATAAGGATGAAAGTAGCTGAAATAAATGATCAAGGAATAACATGCAACGGTGCACGGCCACGGCCTATTAATAAAGTTTTATTTTAGAGGCATGCTATATGAAAATGAAGTGACGCATATGAGTTTGTAAAAGGATTTGTATTATTGTTATAAAAGGTTTTGTATCATTGTTGT
Organism: Tanacetum coccineum; assembly: GCA_026074375.1. Lineage (NCBI taxonomy): Eukaryota > Viridiplantae > Streptophyta > Magnoliopsida > Asterales > Asteraceae > Tanacetum > Tanacetum coccineum. Next base: position 33,782 of record BQNB010011578.1, read on the forward strand.
GTGGTGGTTGATGAGTTTGACTCGATGAACTTATGTCAAAGTACGATATGTATACATATATGTATGATATAAGAAATAAATAGAAAATACAGGACTAAATAAGAAGGTAAGTAAATAAGAAATAATTGAACGATGAGTAAATAAGAAGTAAGTAAATGGGAAATAAATATATAAAAAATAAATAGGTAAGGATAATTGTATAAGGAATAAGTGAATACCAAATAAGTAATTATAAATTAAACTTGTTTCGGCAATTTACCCAATACCCCAAGTTAATTAGATAAGATGTTTCTCGATATAAGAGTTAACAATGTTTTACACACATATTAAATAATAGAAGTTTTACATAAAAATTATATTTTTCGTCTTTTAGTCGGATATTAAAATAATATTTTATTATTTTGTTTTTTTGTCGAGTTTTTAGAAAATAGTTAGTATTGTGTTTATAAGTATGAAATTTAGTTTATTTATTTAAATTTGAATATAATGCTTAAAATAATGTGATTTCATCCTTTGTCGAGTTAAAAAAAAATAAGTTCATATAAAATGTTTTCTAAGTATAAGATATTTATAAAATTTCTGCATGACCCGTTCGTTTATAGTCACTTTCCAAAGTCATAGACTTTATCAAAACACTTAAATTATCATTTCTGACAAAATGCCAAATCACCACGTTTTATCAACACGCGTTCCAAAAGGCTATTTTAACTATCCTAAACCTATATAAGTCTTAATTCCATAAGTCGTTCCATAATCCATTTTAGAAGTCCAAGTTTACTTGTTTTCACTCATTGTGCCAAATAGCCCAATGTTAACCCAAAATTACTAGTTAAGTTTTTAGCCCATAAGTTAGCCCAATACAAGTTTACTAGTTAGCCCGAATATACATGACCAAAATATTCATTAAGTTTATTAAGTCGGAATACTTAAGATAATAATAATAATCCACATATGAAAATAAGTTGCATGATGTATATAAGCTTATAAGCCAAGCTTTAAATACGTTTATTAGCTATTAGGCCTTATAGCCCATTAATAGTCTATTGATATTTAGACCATTTTCGAGTCCACTAGAATCAAGTCTTAAGTCTAATTAAGGTCCAACTAGTTAGCCTAATTATAAGTTAAATGTTTTAGTCCAATCATTTAGTCCGCTAACCATTTTATTAAGTCCAAGTTTAAACTTGTTATTTAACCATTTTTGTAATATGTAGAGTAATGGTTACTTAAATAAGCCATTTTAAATAAGTCAAATACACGCCGAAATGTAGTATGTAAATTAAGCCGATCATAGGCTTTTCAAATAAGCTGAAACATTAATAAGCCCAAAACTCAATAATCCAATCCAATAAAACACAATAAAATCTCATAATAAGTATATTCGATTAAGCACTTAAAACAAGCCGAAATATATAGTCACCAAAATAAGCCGAAATGTCATTGGGCATGGTTGGGCTTTTCGGTCCACTAAGCCTAAACGAATATACCAAACACAATAAGCCTAAGGATAAGTCCAATTGGCGATATAATAAACGAATAAGCACATTTGGTATTAAAATAAGCTAGTATATAAGCCACAAAGATAATCCGAGACCAAAAGGGGTTGAAATAAGCTACGACTTATTTCTCCTTGTTGGTTCGAGAGTCAATAAGCTCGAATAAGATATGATAAGCTCAGAAATAAGCAAATAAGATTAAACCCTTTTTAGTTTTGAAATTAAGCCACGAAATAAGCTAGGAAAATAAGCCGAAAGTTCAAAATAAGCCAAAACATTGTTTATTTTGATTTCCTTTTTGATCGAGACCCATATAAGCTCTAATAAGCACTTCGAGTGCTTATTAATAAGTTGGAAATCAAAATAAACAAAACCACAAACCCAAAATATACTTTTAATATGTCAAAATAACCACCATAAAACAATGATACTTTTCTTGCGTTTCCTTTTTAGCCTATTCGAACCAACATACACCCTTTTATGATTTTTGTAACTTTTAAAACTCTGATTTTTAAAAAGATGCTTGCACAACTAGTGTTTATGCATGATAATGAGCACAAAAGTACAAAAAGATTAAGAAAATGAAGACTTACAAATAAGAGTTTTAGGAGGAGATTAAAGCTAACCAAACAACATAAACGTTGTTTAAAACCCAAACTAACTAAACTAGCATACTCAAGTATCTATTAATCACCCAGATCTTCTAGTTGAAATTCAAAAATAATGTGTTTGTGTGTGTTTGTGTTTTCGGTCGAGAGAAAGAGGGAAGAAAAATATGAAGTTTTGATTTTGTGTGTGTAAAAGGGTGAGTACTAGGTGTTATATGTAAAAACAAAGATCACATATATCTAAAATATTGATCCTAAATTTTTGGTGCATGGTTTGTGTGTATTGGACCATGGGGCCGATTTTGGTGTACCAAGGCAAAGGGTATCCCATGCTCTTTTTTATTGATTTGTGTTTTGTGTACCTTTCTTGTCCCGTTAAATGTAAACGTAGACCCGTTTTTATCGTTTTAGCAAGGTTCTTATGAAATATGAAATGTTTAATAAAAACTAAGTTTATAATAGTATAATAAAGTAATTTAAATGAAGTTCTAGCTATTGTCGTGCCGGTACGCGTTGTGTGACGTTTTTCGTTGTGCGCGGGAAGATTTCCCGGTAAATGACCAATGCAAAACGTAAATGTTTAGAAAGTGTTTATTTGAAATAAAAATGATGTATTATTGTAGAAATTTGTCGGTTGACAGCCGGTTACACCGTAACTGTTTTACATACAGTAAAGTCAACAAAAGTCAAAATCTGAGTTTTGTTATAGTAATTTTAATGAGATAGTAGTATGAAAGTATAAAGTCATAGTATTATAGAATACTATAACTTAGGAAAATCACCGGTTATCACAGTCTTACCCCCTTAAGAGAATTTCGTCTTGAAATTCAACTCGAATTATCAGATGGTGTGGTGTAGGAGGAAGAGGTAAGGGCATTTAACACGATGTATTGTTTCCTCTCATTCGTTTGGCTTCTCGGAAGGAGGTTTATACTAACTTTCCTAACATCGTTTAGTCTAATCGCTGGCTTGGACATCTTTCAGAGGAGGTGACAAATGTTTCATCGAGGAGACGCTGTGGATTATCTAACGTTCTTAAGTCGTCAGCTTCCCTAGTAGTCTGAAGCGTGAAATCTCGGTCAGGTGTTCGATGGTGATCCAGTTTGTGTCGTGTCCTTGCGATGCTTTAAGTAGTTTAGGGGTAACATCTGCAGTACCTTACTCTCGCTTTCCATATGGTCGTTTCTTGGTCGTAATATTGGTTCTAATAGCTTTCGATGTCTGGCTTAGCCTTTGAGCGGGTCAAATATTTTGTAGACATAGTTGACGATTCACGCTCCCGTGCGTTTAGTCTACTTTATTAGGTCTATAGGAGATATACGTCCAACACATCACAACCCTAAATTTGGTAAACCTAATCACTTCACCAGCCACCATTTGATGTTTCTCTTATCACGGTATGTCTACACTCTTTCTGGTCAAACGATTTGTTTGCTTTTGCTTAATTATATAGCGTTGAACAAATTTAAACCACATGTGTGTCATGCGAATACGTGATCCTATATGCTAAAGCAAACGTTGATCGAACACTTCAAAAAACTTATATTATTGTTAATAAATTTATCGATTTGTTGTGGAAGTAAATTTTGACTTATATCGCGCCTTGTAAGGTCAAATCTTCTCGTTTCTTCGCGGTGTGATGTCTAGCTGCTCGTCTCATGCGTACGTGTAGGACGTGGCAACTTAAGCATTAACCAAGTCTCAATTTCTTACGGTCGTTCGTCTTCCTAAGGTAGTGTCAGTGTTTATAGTCGAAATTACTAACCAATCCTAACCACTTATGTTGTCCTATGTTAGATTCATATATGGATCTAAGAGGTTCCTCTAAGGGGTTTTCTCGCGTTCTTCTCTACTTCAGAAGTGAAATCAAGATGTCGTCCACATGCTTATCCTAGTAAGTCGTGTTAGGATCTAGAACTAGATAGATCTTCTAGCCTTTGTGGTTGTATAGTACTTATGTAATCACAAGTATATACGTGAGAGACTCTAACAAATGTTTAGGCGGAAACTAAACAATGCAGTATAAAGAAGAATAAATATAAACAATGATCCTCTATGGATCTCTCTATTAATAATAAATTGTTTTTGTATTTCGTAATCGGTGCCAAACCCTAATGCTAAAGGTTTCTTTTATAGAGAAGAAACCCTAAATTGTTCAACAAGATTCCTAGAAACGCGTAAGAGATATACATCAATCTCTTCCTAATATATCTCATTCCTATATTAATGAGATAATTCTAGAATATAACTATAATTCCTTAATTACATTAATCACGTCTATAAATAAGATCAGCAGATTCTATCTCTGTCAGCAGAAACGAGAACATGACCAGCAGAAACATAATCAGCAGGAACGACTTAATGCCATCAGCAGAAACGAACATCTCTAACAGCAGAAACGACACTTAGTCGTTTTCAATTATTCCCAACAATCCTCCCCTAAACTTGGTGTTGACTCCGTTAATTCCAAGTTTCTAGATAGATCTTCTCGAAGCAAGAGGATTGAGTAACAGCAGAAACAAATACCAGCAGAGACAAGGTAACCAGCAGCAACAATACAAGCAGCAGAAACCGTAGAAGCAACATCCAAATCAGCAGCATCAATTGAAACAGCATGAACTCGATGAACAGCAGAATCAAATGAGGTAGCAACATCAAAGAACAGCAGCTTCCAGTCTTTGCAGCAACATAAGTAGATTGGATAAGCCTTTACCAAGTAGCTACTCACTCTTGGGCTAGTTGATACTTTGGTGAAAACAAACACCCTGGTGTAACAAAAACCAGTCCAATTTCTCAGAACGTGAATCAAGGGTGAATTGGAATACCCTAACAGTTTTTGGCAAACCGTCACAGCCATACAACGGATTTGACATGTCTTTACCTGTAGCCGTTTGCTCAGGACTAGCCAACTCTTCATACACAGAGTAATATGGTGAGTCGATAACCATACAATTTTTAGTAAATTGTCAACTATCAACGGATTTGAGAAAGTCTTTACCAAGAGCCGTACCCTCTTGGACTAGCCATTTTTCATCCCAACAGGAACATGGAAAATGAATACCATCCAGTTTTTGGTAACCTGGCAACCATCAACGGATTTGAGAAAGTAAGTCTTTAACAAGAGCGTACCACTCTTGGATCGACATCTTTGTTAAAAGTCATGGTTGAGTGAAGGCACAAGAATTTTTTAGCAACCCTTACAAGCTATCAACGGATTTGTCGTTACACACACAAAGCCGTTGCAATGGTGAGCAGATCTTTTCTTGGCTGTTAGCAATGGTGAGCTGGAAAACCATTGTCGGGAGTGATTGCACTAAACACCAAAGTTAATACAACCACTATTTTACTATTAAAGGGAATGTATTAAATCTAAGGATGTTAAATGCTATCTGTCAAATGAAACTTAAAACTATCTATGAGTTCTTATATTATATTTATATAATTATGATATATTATATATATAAGTTATATATATATATATTTATAGTATTCTATTTATTTATATTATATATAATTATATTTTATATATTTGTATATATATATTTAAAAAAACAATGAAACTATTGAGTAACTTCACTTACTAATTAGATTAAACTTACTTAGGAGCAGATGCATTCATCTATGCTTGCCTTAATCCATTCCTGGACCGTATGACATTATATTCCCAGCAACGTAAACAATCCCGTACAATACGAGGGTGGAACTGTGAGCATGTGCGTAACATACGATCAAAGCAGAGTTGCCTGGATAGGATAGAACTTGTCCACAAACATATACACAGTCTTCCCATTTGTCAAATCCAAGACATGAACAGAACTCTTAGGATACAACTTCCAGCTACATACAATCCATTCATCTTGTGTACGCCAAAACTCTTCCACGTCATCAGAATGAAGTGATTGACACAACAGATTTCATCATCCATCCGAGTTTCTTGACCACTCATCGACGTCTGGGTTAACCGAATTAGTTACCTTGTCATCGTCATCGCAAAAGAAGGAGATCCTCACGATATAACATGATGGGTAGCAAACGTGTTTCAAGTAGGTAAAGGACTTTGCGCGGTTCTGCTTGATAATATTCATGAATAATTATTGTTACTAAGCGGACAAACGCACAATCTCCAATCTTTAAATGCACCTTACGAAGAGAGGAATATAATTTTCCATGTCATCATAACTCTCACTCTCGATGAAAAGTCACTCAACAGGTTTATCAATAGGAAGTCATCATTCGCACCCAAGTGTTTTCGACGAGGACGATGGCGGAGAAGCGGCAATTCAGTAATGGTTTAACCTTTACCCGTGGGTCACAATCTCTTCATCAGGAAAGCCTTGTCCACAAACACAAACCCCCATCACAGAAATAGACGTACCCCGAAAGATTCTCAGCGGCATAACACTTCGTCATCCGAGTCAGGGTCATTATCAACAACTCGTGGATCATACCAATCTCATTCTCTTCCTCAACACTTTTAAGAAAAATATCAACGAAATAACCCTTCTGGATGTGGATTCAAACAGAACATCAATTGGTTATTGTGATCAATAGATACAATTGACGTTGAAGGAACTATTGCAGCACGAATCTGCAAAATGGTGAAAACTTCAATCTCACGGCTGTTGAACAGCAAAGGAAAAACAAAAAAATCCATTTTTTTTAAAAAAAAAAAAAAGGGGCTGCTGTGTTAGTGGTGACATTTGAGTCAATACTTGTAGCATCAAATGTACCACAGCAGTATTGGATAGCAGCAGAGCCAGCCATTGAGTAGCTAAAACAGCAGGATTAGGAGATTACCACCACCAGACAGAATCAGGATCATCAGCAGTATGGTTGTAGCTAGCTCGGAAAACACTAGCTGGCTAGTGGTGAAGAAGCCACGTTCAACCTTTGTCTCTTAGAAGGTGGATCAGTAATGGCAGGCGATGGGTCGTAAAAGGTTGTAAGGAGCACTCAACAAGCGGATCTTTTCAAGGCCGTTCTACAGATAAACTCGTTACTCTTCAACTAACTATTTTTGATTAATTGACTTGACGTCTTTCATCGTGTTGGTACCATTATGAGCTTGCACCACATCTGATTTTTAACCAAGTTGCGCATCATTGTGTGAACCTGTAGATTTCTTCAATGGCTTACCCTGAGAGCTCGATACGTAAATCTTTTTTTTTTTTGCCAAGGCTCGTTCTTACGTTCCTTAACAGTAGGTCATGCGCTCATAAAGTTCCCCTCGTTTACATCAGCGAGCCCAACAAATCTTTTGCCAATGCAGGATTTGAGCAACGTGCATCATAAGTTCAACCAGGTATGTTTCTGTATATGCGATCAGAGGTCGTCATAGTTCATTTCGCGGGCTCTTAGAAACATATTTGCTTAGGACTTCTGAGCCAAATCCTCAGCCTGTAACCGTTGAAACCAACCGCTCACTAGCTGTCTTCTTTCGGAAGCGTTTCCTGGCTTGTGCATCCTCTGCAAGAAACTCAGAAGGTATCATCTAAAATCAGGCATAGAGCCTTTCCCTTATCAGCAGGAACAGAAGGACCAGCAGAATGATTAGCTTGAAACTGCTCAAAGGCTGGGGTAGAAAACTCTGTCCTGGCACGTCGATAAGCAGACCGCTTACGCCTTAGAGGAACCTCCTCCTCTTCTCGTTTCCTCCACATCCTCAAAAAGGAACCAGCAGGTATATGACCCTAGAGCTGTAGATGCCATCGGAGATAATCCTTCGAGCGTCAATATATCTTGAAATCCACATCCCCTTCGCTGTGACGGCATCAACATCCAATCGTGTTTCCACTTTACAGTTTAAACCGTTTGCTCCAACTTTTCTTGGCTCTGGAAACAAGGAGTCTAAATAGCACCCACCATTTATCTTCTTTCGACTTTCACAGATCAGTTTCATAAGGGTCTAATACGTCCACATTCAACTGTCACAGATTTGCTGAGAAGCTAGTTAGAAGAGCAGGGGTCCTCTGCCCTTACCAGCAGCATCGGCTGTGGTGTAGGAGCTTCTTCGGATGCTAATTCGAACAGGTGACTCCTCATGATCCACCATGAGTGGTGGTCTTCTTCCATGAAATTGACATTATCAAGGTCCTCAGGCTCAAGATAGTTGGAAGGCCTAGGTTGGGGAACAAAGATTATAATGGGTTCACATAAGTTGGGTCAAACATAACCATGGCGTCTGGCTGTGGCCAAAAAGGAATTGGTTCATTACTCAGGGTCCACTTTCCCAGCTGGTCTAGGTTCTGGGTCCAAACTCTTAGGGCTCCCTCAAGATAAAGGTATGAGCTGGCGGGGTAGGTGGAGACACAGGCTCAGGAGTATAATCCCGAATGGAAGAATGTATAGAAACATAAGGCCATGGTCTCAAGTCAGTAACAGGTTGATGAGACAGGGGTAGGAAACCCCTTTCACTGTATCAGAATGGTAGATGAAGGAGAAGATGGTCTCTGGGATACAGGTTGATGCTCCGGTGTGGGTTCCCTAACAGGGGAAACCGGAGTAGAGTGAGGTACAAGGGGTGCCTCAGCTGCACTACCAGCAGCTTCATTGACAGCAGCTAGTTTCCTATTGCAGCATCATCACACCAGCTAGCATTCATCGTCAGCTAGCAGCAATGGCAAGCAGGGGGGAGTCAAAGGTATGGCTGACCTCCCATTTAAATTTCATATGGCGAATATTTTCTAGTAAAAGTAAAAATTTGTTTAGGGGTTCGGTCAGCTGTCTTATCAATGCCACAATCATTTGTAAAAACCTTGGGTACAGTAAAAATTTATGCTGTTTAGCCTTATGATTCCCAACCATCCCCCTCTAATAATCGAGAGAAATTTTATCCTACCAGTCACAAACATATATGGGTTGTGGCAATGGAACTCGTAAATTGATTCAAACTTAGGTCTTAGGACTCTGACAGTGCTTAGGGTGTGCACCAAAATATCTCCATTGAGGAGATAAATGGTTTTTAAGAAAAGTGAGGAGTGTACCCATTCCGTCGGCATAACCTATTAACCTCATTTCCCTCAATGAATATCAGGATATGGGCATCGTCAAAATGCCATTGGCATCGTATAGTGTAATGAAGTTCCGAATGGAGTGACTCAGGTCAAGAACACATCACGGTTCGTCAATTGTGGCGTCGAGGTCATGATGACCACAGCAGCTTTGGATAGCGAACATCATGCGGTTGCCAAAATTGTTTGACCAATGAGTCAAACACGACCGGAGGGGCATGAGTCAGAGCGTACCTCAACGGAGAATGGTCCAAATAACCGAGGATATCTGTGAAGTCCTCGCAGCCTCTTTCCCTTCCCAAATATGCGATCTTGTTGTGATCATCTTTGTACTTGAGTGCCGCCATTGGTGATGATTGAATGTAGGTTGAAGTTACAGAGTATACAGAGGCAAGCGATGGTGGTGTATGTGTGTGGGAAAGATGAAAAATTGATTTGAGATTAATTAGGGTAATTTTGCCCAAATAATGAAAAGAGAACCTTTTTATTTGATTGGTAAAAGTTTAACCTTGGAAGTTGAAATAATTAAGTGAAAAGCAACTTGGACGCCACCTGTTCTTGGCAAATGGGACCGCCTAATCACATTTAATATAGATTGAACTAAAACTATTCAACTTCCGTGTTTAGACAGCATGTATAAAGTCAAACAATCTGTAACACATCTAAAAACAGCAGAATTAATTCATGAGCAGCACAAATATCATTCAGCAGATCATTGTTTAACCTGCTGGATTGGAGATATCAGCAGAAAACTGACGTGAATGGTGGCAGAGTCCACACCAACCAGTAATATCAAACTGAGCTACAAACAGAAACTATAATTAGACTGCAAAAACAAGTTACTACAGCAAGAAATAAATCACCTTGCAGAAAATTGATTTTACCTGCTCAACAAAGATTCAGCAGCATAAATAGATGTATCGACAGTATAAACAAAGCCCTTGCTGCCCAAGAATGTTTATAGACCATAGAAAAAGTCACCAACAGCAGAATCCATGCTGACTAGCGTAGGAAAACACACCTCCCTATCAGCAGAATAATCCACCAGCAGAAGTATGACACCAGCATGAACACGGATCAATCAGTATAATCACTAGCTAACAAGCAGTACAAAAGCAATTCAAGCAGGAAGGATAGAACGACAGCTGATATCATAAGTTATACCAGCGAGAAACCAGCTGTAGCAGGAAGAATATAACCTAGTGCAGTATTGGACTACTGCAAATCATAAGATAAATAATATCCACAAAACACCATATCCACCTGCAAGAAAGTTAGAATTACAATTATACTAAAAAACAAGCCTCACTTTAGGTCTAATATACCTCCCCTCAATTAACGATAAGTGGGATTTTCACCATCACCTTATGGACCTCACAAAGATCACTCATAATCTTTGTCCATCTAATGCCTTGGTCTGTAAATCAGGCCATTTATCATCGGGTGAATCTTCAGCACCTGTATCAAGTTTATTCTCATTGGCATCTCTTATAAATAATGCCTATTCAATATGCTTGGGTCCTTGATGATAGACTGGGTTCTTCACAATGCATAGGGTGCTATAGTTGTCTTTTGAAGATTTTGGTATTCATGAAGTTGAATCCATAATCCTGCATATTGTTTTGAATCCAGGAGTACCTGTGCTCTGCCAGCAGCTATTGCGCAGCAACATTCTCGGCTTTTGTAGTAGAAGTAGCCACAATTGTCTGCTTCTTGACACTACCATGAAATTAATAGTTGCCAATAAATTGAATCTTTATTCTTAACCTGTGGTGGATTTTACCGTTCACCATGAAGAACCTGCTTAATCATGTCAAATGTTGGCTTCAACTGAAAATGGAGAATCTTCTTGGTACACATGCATAATTTGGTTGCCCTTGTAGATACTTGAAATCTTCTTGACTCATTCAGATGAGAGTTCAGTGGAGTAAGTGAATGTCTGGAACAAGCACTAAGCAAACTTTATGTCAGGTCGTGAAGCTGTGAGGATTACATAAGTGACCAATCATGGATCTGTACAAATGTACATTTAATGGGGACCAGTTTATAAGTTTCATCTTTTAATTTTTGGTCTTAGCAACTTCACTAGGGTGGGGTTGTTTTTGCAGTTTCTGACAGATTCCATGTCAACTTTGTAAGACATATCTTTAACATACGTTCTTGCTGTGTTTAAAAATTACCATCTAGGCAATGTTTCACCTGTAGACTACAATAGAAAGGCCATCTCTCCCTTTGCACTTATTTCAAAGACTCCTTTTCATCAATACCTCTAATTCGTTCACACATGGCTTTATTGTGTGGACACCCAAAAATGATGTATCTCATAAACTGCACCATAAATAATATCCATGGGAATCCTTCTTGTTGAAACTGTGGTTTTTGTAATTAGTACTCTTCTGTATTGTGTATTGTAACAGAAAAGCAGTACAATCTTGGCACAGACCCAAGGCTCTTGGTGCTTGATGATGTCCATACAAATGCTTTAACCACTCTGTAACATGCTTTGAAGAAAGGATCTTCAAAGCTTTAGGCTGTGAGACTACACTTCTTCTTCAATTTCTCCATAGTGTAAAGGCACTCTTAACATCCATCTGATATACCAGAAAGCACATATAAGACGCAATGCACATATCAGTCTAATTGCCTCTATTCTGGCCACTGGTGCAAATACCTCATCATAATCAATGCCCTCCTCTTGTCTGTGTCCCTGTGCAACCAACCTTGCTTTATTCCTTACAACGATTCCTCTGGCATCCCTCTTGTTCTTCAAAATCCATTTTGTTCCTATTGCATGTTTGCCATCAGGTAAAGGGACAAGTTTCCATACATTCTGGTTGATGAACTGTTGCATCTCTCTGCTAACAAATACCCCAATCAGGATCTCATGTGCTTTAGTATACTGTTAGGTTCATAAATGAGAAAGGAAGCAAGCAAACGACAATGAAACGTTGGGTTTATGTAGGATTGGTCCTTTGTTGTTGATCGATCGTTGAATATATCCAATGAAAGCACTTTCACCATATCTTGATTTTTGAGCTTGCTTTTGTAGAACTGGAGAGTAGATACACAAGAATCTGTGACTGAGGATGAATTGTGTTCACCCTTTTTGTAGGAACTGGATTCACTTCCACAGCAGGTGCTAAATTTGTAAGAGTAGCACTAAAATCATCATCATAAGAGGAAGATGTGAAGATGCCAGATGAGAGTTGATCCTTGCACACATCAGAAGGGACTGGAAATCGTGTAGTGTGTTCACTTGAGGCCAATGATTGACCAGGGAGGATGTGTTTAGACTCATAAGCAATTGAACTAGGATTAAGTCCAGCAGAAACAGATGTACTGATTGCAGGATTGCCCTCTACCAGCAGGTTTTAAAGCTTACTAGTAGGTTGAAGAACCCAGCAGGAGTACCTAAACAGGTTCACTACAGCCGATGTTACTACCTAGCAGATTACATCACCAGCAGAGATCAATGCCTGCAGGTATCCCTATCCAGCAGGAAAATCACCGGGGTTTCGTATTTAAGTTTCAGCTTGACTTATTATTTCTGCTGTTTTTGTGTGAGAACAAATAACATATCGTGCTGATGCTTCCTTCAGCTTCTATTCGTGTCTTTAAGCGTAGCATCGCTCTTCTGCATAATCTGCATATGGCGGGCTTATCCCACTAGGGACCATGGTTTGATGAAGGACCTGCAAAACTGTTAGAAGGAAATGAAGGAACCACTATAACTTGCTCATCCACTTCGGAATCTGAGTATGATCTTGTGTACCTGCATTTATGTTAGTTTCGTTGTGTAAATTAATACAGGTTTGTCAGTTTTAAAATGAGTATAATCTAATGAATCTGTTAAATAGTCAAGGTCAAAGTACCACTCATGACCAATTCCCTGAACATTGGGTTTATCTTCTAAAAATCTCAGATTCATGGTTTCCTCTACCCTCTTGTTAGTTAAATTATAGACCCTATAGGCCTTGCTATTTGGTAGCATTAAAATCCTAACAAATAACTTCATCAGCTTTGCCCACTCCAAAATTTTTCCCAAAGGCGTCACTCGTGTTTCTATGGATTAGTTAATTGACACCCAAATAGGGTTTTAAGATGACCTATCTGAGTGACCTCCAGATATCATTCATAAGGTGTTTTATTATGGGGATTAGTAATAGACCCCTTTTTAAAACATAGATGCCGTGTCACGCATCACGTCCAAAACATGGTAGGTAATTTAGAGTCAGCCAACATGGTATCTAGCGCCTATATAAGAGTCCTATTTTTCCTCTCAAGCAACCCCATTCTGTGTGGGGGTTCCTTGGATTTTTATATTGTCCCATTTTTATTCCCTTTTCCCAACCGATTTCTATTAGTTTTTTTGCATTTTTGAATCTTGTCCCATCTTTACACCTTATCCTTTACTTTTATTTAGATGGTTTCTATTAAGGAATAAATTCTTAGGACATAAAATGTTTCATCCTTAGTACTCAAATAGAAAGTCCAGGTAAACCTGCTAAGTCATCAGTAACATAAAGGAGTAGTACTTTTGGTCAATACTCCTTATATTGGGTCAGGACAAAAAGGTTCCATGTGCAGCAATTGCAGAGTTCAGTTAATAAGTTCACAGCAGAAATATGCTTGTAAGAAGCCTTATGTGTTTCCTTTGCTTGTAGGGCAAACAGTTGTGTTTTTGGTGAACACCTTGAGAGGTAACCCATCAAACCAGACCTTTCCTTAGCTTAACTTGTTGATTGTTTTAAGTTTCAAATGAGCCATCTTCTGTGCCATCTGGTGGATTCAGCCAAGGATGCGTTTTCTTATAACAACAAGTAACAATTTTTGTTCTCGGTTGTAGTTCAGAGATGCCTGAGAGGTGTAGAGAGCACATTTCCTAGGAATTCGGAGTACCCACGACTTTCATCAGGTAATTAGAAGTCTTCTGTAAGCACCAAACACTCAGTGTCTGTGAAGAGAACTTTGTTCTTTTTATCACAAATTTGTGATACAGAGAACAAGTTAAAGTGCTGCAGCTCTTCAACATAGTAGACATTTTCAAAGTCAAGCTTTGATGTCCTTATGGTGCCTTTTCCTGATATTCTACCATCTCCACCTCCAAATTTGACAATGCCCCTTGACCTGATCAAATATCATCAAGCTTCTTCCTTTATTTATGTCATACTTCTTGAGCAACCCACTGTCAACCTATAACCTAATGTCAATTATCTGATACTAGGATCACCCTACAAATCATACCACACCACAATTAGTACACTTGAGAGACCCAAGCCAGTTCTGACTTGAGCCTGCCTTGTGGATCATTAAGTGTGAAACCATGTGGATTGATGAGATCACCATTAACTCTTAGACTCCGAAATTTGGTCTTATATTCCTCAAGTGTAAAATGCTGAAGGTCCTTAACAGCAGTACCCCATCGTCCCTTATTCATATACATAGGGTCATATACGTTAGGCCAATACATATTATTAAAATATACGAGGAGCGGTCTGAAATATGGTTCTAGCGCTGGATTAAGCAACAGCAGAAACTGGGTCTACCAGAGAGACAGGTGCTGGTCTTTTAGTCCATAGCAGTATTTGGTCTACTTAGCGGAAATGACTGCCTGGTCTGTTTCTTCTAGCAGCAGGATCAGATTCCATCAGCAGTAAACATATGCTGGGTGAATTCATTACTAACAGAAAGCGAACAGATGCTTGCTTTAGTTTTATAAGGGACAGACTAACACAATTTTAAAAGTTCACAATCTTAATCAAATGCAATTTTATACCACAACAAACATTCTCTAACACGCACAGAATTGTTTTACAAACATTCCTATTGATCATTCCACTTTTATTAACAATGATCCTAGAGATTTACATTCTCCAACAGAAAAACTAGGAATGCCAGCAGTGGAATTTCGCGTCTTCAAATCAGACTCTGGTTAAAGTCTTGATATCAACAGCAGGTGGGAAGTCTTTGGTCTTGGTCTTGGGCTCTGAATACAGGATGCATAGGTCTCTGATGTATGAAGACTTGTCACTGTTATCACAAGAGGACATATGGTCATTTGATTCTGAAGAGTTTCAAAAGATTTATTTTTCAGACTTTGGACCCATAACTTACCTGTGTTTGCCTCTATGTCAGGACATTGTATGGGGTGGGCAATATAAAGTTTAGAGATGGTAGGGAGGAACTGCAGCATATCCCCAGCCTTGACAAAACATGAGTTAAAGAGGTTTTATCTCACTCAACAGGTTTGGGTACATGACATAGGTGTAGACAAAATCAAAACACTTCGTCTTTTCCAAAGTACTCTTTAAAAGTTTAGACATTTTAGTTTCTTGTAGACGTAAGAGTATTTTTCAACTTTTTCAAGTTCCTTGGAGAATCAATTCCACTTTTCAGATATAGCATAATGTCGCTTCAAACTTAATTCCATTCTTTCTTATTTATTTTGTGCACTATCATGTAATTTTTAGAATAACTCAGTGTGTTTAGTGGTGTTTTCTAGATTAGCCAGTTTAACATATCCTAATCTTTTCTTCTAATGCAATGCTTAGTTTTATGGTTAACAATCCTTTTGTGTTTCAATGTTTTATTAGCATTGCTGAAGCCTGAACATTAATGTTAAACATCATTATACAATCTATCAAGATTATTATAAATATAATTAAGATCATAATTTTTGAATTTACAGCCAAGGGGTCAGTTTTGTTATTTAGAGAAATCCCCATCATAGAAAACTCAGCAGTAGCATCAAACAACCGAGCACATATTATCAGCATGAAGTCCTGCCATCATCCACATATACACTTCTCAACCACACCACAGTCCTTGTTTTCTGTCCGCATGATCCCGACCAATTCACCATGGTATCAACTGAGACCAAAGCTTTTGGTGTCTGTTTTAACTTCTTGACCTTAAAGGCAGAATACCTTAGCCTTTTATCATCGTGTCTTCTCAATTACACTCCCTACAAAATGTCCCAATTGAAGTCTTTTGTAGCATCTTAACCTTCCTTCTGTCAAATCTGGCCTGGTTTGATGATTGTTGTAGTTCAATCTTTCGTCCTGGCCTTCTTTCAAATTTGTTAATCCTCTGGAGAGCTTAGCATTGCCACATTTTAAGTACATTCTTACATCTCCACTGATAAACCTGGTCATAGTTCCATAGATTCATATCTTGATTGGTTCATTCTCAGACAAAAGATGCAAAACATCATTCCATTATGTTGTCAGAACGACCAGATGTTGATAAACTGATGGAACATTACTCTGTGACTAAGAATAAGTAAGCTTTGATCGAGAGCTGGTAGCTCCAATGAATAGTAGAATGAGTAGGAGCTTTAGCAGCAGCTTTCTCACCATACTATTGACAATTCTGAAATCAAGTTCAAGTGTATCCTTAGTTTTTATATCAGGTCATCAAAGCTCATGATCAGGCCACCTTATTGTTTTTAATGCCAAGGCAACTTGGTGTACACGAAGAGGGATGTGCTTTAGGGAAAACTTGGTTTGGATGTCATACATTGTAGGCCTTGCCTGTAGCTTGACTTCAACTGGGCGCGAATCTTCTGTAACCTGTCATTAACCTTGTGTAGACCTCTTTCTTCTTCACAGAAGAATTCTATAAAATGCTATTTTTGGATGGTTCTTTTTCCATCTTCTTTGATTCTTTCATTCCTACCAAAACTGCCTTAACTGCCATCCAAAATATCCCTTGCATCATCATAATGATTGAAAATCAGGCTTTTGAGCGTCAGGTTAGAGCTCTGAAGCAACTAGGGGTTCTCACCTTATTATCCCTTTGTTACAGAAACATGCTCATAAAGAGGAGACATTGGAGGATGAACAAATTGTACTTCCTTTCGCAATCTTTTCCAAACCTCTTTGGATGTTCCCTTGTTGAAACAATCATCCAAAGTTTATGATCAGCATTTTGTAATCCAGTTTACTCCATCTTCATCGCCCATATCTCTATTTGTCCTTCTCCAGATAAGGATTTTTGCATTGTTGCAGAGATATAGGCTGTTTGGAACTGTTGAAAACTGTTGTTAACTGGGTCTTTGTAGGGTACTGATGGACCTGTTTGAAATTAGTCTGGTAGGTTGATTTGTTGAAAGTGAACAACAGGTTGTGAGAAGTTAGATTGGTTCTGGTTTGTGAGAAAGCTTGTTGAGTGAATGTTGGCATTGGTTGTGTTGGGTTCAGGTATGAAATTCCGAGGTATCATCTTGAGTGAATGAAGGTGAAGCAGATGGATTAGGGTTAGGGTAAGTGAATGTTGACTGAGTAGGTATAGAAGGCATGGGTTCTGACATAGTTAATCGGTTAGAGAAACAAAGTTTTGTTGTGGTAACGAGTGATTTTCTTTATCAAGAGGCTATCTCCAGGCTTGATACCACTTGTTTGGATCTGATATAGATAGTTCTTCTAGCCGTTGTGGTGCTTAGTACTTATGTTATCACAAGTATATACGTTGAGAGAATCTAACAACGTTTAGGCGGGAAAAACTTAACATTGCAGTATATAGAAGAATAATATAAACAATGATCCTCTATGGATCTCTCTATTAATAATAAATTGTTTTTGTATTTCGTAATCGGTGCCAAACTCTAATGCTAAAGGTTTCTTTTATAGAGAAGAAACCCTAAATTGTTTAACAAGATTCCTAGAAACGCGTAAGAGTTATGTCTTCAATCTACTTTCCTAAATATCTTTCATCTCCTATATTAATGGATAATTCTAGATAGACATATAAACTTAAATTCCTTAAATTCTAATCACGTCTATAAATAAGATCAGCAGATTCTATCTTTGTCAGCAGAAACAAGAACATGACCAGCAGAAACATAATCAGCAGGAACGACTTAATGCCATCAGCAGAAACGAACATCTCTAACATCAGAAATGACACTTAGTCGTTTTTAATTATTCCCAACAAGTCGGTTTGTTCTAAATGGTCGTAACGAAAAAAAGTGAATAACGTATAAGGATTTTCATGAGGAGTGGTAAGTCATATCATAAATGAGTGAGGATAGATAACACACATAAACATAATCACGAAAAGTCGAGTAAAAGAACTACCGATGACCACAATTCCATAGTTTCGTACAAAACTTTTTGATAACTCCTTAATTATACATGCTTTTAGCGGCGTTATTTATATATATTTTATCATTTCTCGTGAACTTTCGATACTTAATAGCATGAATTATGTGCAGGTTTACTTGAAGTCATCCCGAGCTCAAAAGAACAAAGTCTAAGTGATTATAGTTATTTGGAAAGCAAGATAGAAGAAAACAAAGGACCAAAGCTGAAAGAGACCATAAGTACGCCACACAAATCCTTTGTGCGCCGCACTTCTTATCGATTCAAAAGAAATAATAGATCATTTCAATGGAAGTATGCATTTACTACCAGTAAACAACAACATTTCCAGAGTGTGCCGACTTCCTAGCAGCATTATTGATTTTTTCCTACCAATCTTAAAAAACAGAACGCCGCCACAATATTTCTTGTACGTGCCTTTGACCCCCATCTATCGCCTATAAAATAGTGGACGAATTTCAAGGCAAAATCATCCCTCATTCCATTCTCAATCCTCTTTTCAACAAATTCATCTCCAATCCTTTCATCTATCACACAAACAAGTCTTGACAACATATTAAAGATCAAACCACGAAGAACGAGAAAACATTTTAAATATTTAATAGATTAACAGGTTGTTATCCTTTTCTTATATTGTTACGGGTAGAATTTTGATCCATATTCTTACCCTGACATAGTATGTTTCATGTTTATCTACTTACTTTTGTTATGAAATACATAGCCATGGGGAGCTAAATCTCTCATGACTACTCGGTGAAAATAATATAATGAATAAGCGTTTGGTATAATTATGATCTTGTTAATCTTAAGCTTATGTTAAAATCCTATCGTGTCCAGTCTTATAAACTTTGGTTATCAACTATGATTATATACTCACACCGGTATAGGTCGAAAGACCCGTTGTAAACTATATAGTTTTAAAGATTTGTCTATGATCTTTATTGTTTGTGACGAGAAATCCACTTATGTTATTTGATAAACAAAATAGATTTAACATAATAGTAACTGGATTATTTGAGTGACATATTTGATCGAGTTAATTAAATATAAGTCTTAAGTTAAACAAGTTAATTTGTGAAAACGTTTTCTGACGAGAAAACCCTTTTATAAATTAGAGTCCTAAGTTTGAGATCATAACTATCACCATTGCTTATGAGTTATATGAAGTTATCCAAGTAGTCATCTTTCTCATTATTGAATTCAGTTCAGTTTACTTTAAGTCTGTTAAAGTTTATTTTTCTTCTGATTATTAACACTACGCAAATCCCTGTGAACGACATGGTCTTACCTAAAAATATTATACTACATACGTGCGTTATACGTTTACCCGTGTGTTTCCATATAATAAATCGGTATTTTTAGTCTTATAAATTTAAAGCTTTTGAAACACATCAAAGTTTTTGGCGCTGTTATCGGGGATTTCAAAGCTGTTTCGTAATCAAACTTTTAAAATAATTTTTAACATTCCCCCTTCTTTCAAAAATCATCGTACAGTTTTCTGGCAAACTGACCCAAACAAATTCTCCTTTGGCTGCATACATATGCTTCCAACTCTGAACTTGTTGAACCATTACATGAACCTGGACGTACTATGATCGAAGACTTCGTCGACAAAACAGAAGAGTTCCATTCGAACAAAGAAATAATCCACCTCAACAACCGAGAGTTGTCTACGCGCCAATTCTCGACATCAATTACTTCCGTCACTTTCTTGTTACCCTTAAGAACCTCAATCCCATGGATGATGAACCCATGTGGGCGGCCGACCGTGTTGTCGCTCTGACTCCCAGTTCCGCAATAATCATTCCTGAAACCGCAAATGAATTTGCCATTAAAGGTAACCACTTGACTCTTATCAAAGGAAACCAATTCGATGGTAGAATCAAAACCGATCCTCACAAACACATTCATGAATTCCTTGAAATATGTGATATGTTTAAATACAGAGACACCGAGAATGAAGCTGTCCGTCTGATGATGTTTCCCCTATCACTCACTAGAGAAGCAAAAACATAACTGGACGAACTAAACGAAGGAACTATCGAAACGTGGGATGAACTTCACACCGTTTTGATTAGCCAATTCTTTCCCCCCAGCTCTTTTTGATCGACTCTCGGAGAAATCAGAATCTTTTCCCAACATGAAAACGAATCTCTAACCGATGCTTGGCTTCGTATGAAGGAAATGCTTAGAAACTGCAATGGTCACAATCTATCCAAAGGCAACATCATTAAAATCTTTTACCACGGTCTCAACGAAATAACCCAAGAAGTTCTAAATGCTGCAGCTGGTGATATTTTTCTTTATAAAACTCCGAATCAAGCTTATCAGCTTCTTGAAGACAAAGTCTTACTTAAGCTTGACTGGGCTAAAAACTAAAAAACAAAATCATATCTTAAAAAAACCGTTGCTTTCGCCGATGAAGGTAGCAGTAATTCTGACACTGACAAAATTATAGCCCGAATGGAAGCTATGACCATGAAAACGAATGCTCAGTATAAAGAATTTTAATCTCGTTCAAAACAACCAAACCCTGATGATGATGACATACCCATGTCTCGTGAAGAAGAAGATAAATTATTGCAAACCTTCCATCGTACTCGTTTTTACAATGATTACCGCGATCGTGATTAAAACCGCGATAATTGGCGTTCAAGCGGGAGAAACGATTACAACCGAGACAACTATCAATCTCATTCTGATGATAAACCCGACCTTCAAAAACAACTAAGCGATTTTATAAAAGCTTAACACTCGACCAATTCTTTTGTCAAAGATACTTTTATGGATCTCAAAAACAAACTCGAAACAACAACCAAAAATCATCAAGCCTCAATCCAAAAGCTCGAAGCTAAATTCGACAGACTTGCTGACAAGCAATCTGGTCGACCTTCTGGATCTCTTCCCAGTAATACTAAACCTAACCCAAAAGGTAGCTCATTCAAACCTTACCAACCACCTCAAGCTCGAAACGAACATGTAAATGCCGTATTTACACGTAGTGGTAAATCCTATGACCTACCAGTCAACCCAAATGACCAACAAAACGATTCTGAAACTCCCATCATCTTCGATAGCGATGATGAAGATGAAGAACCTACACCCCAGCCTAAAACTCAAAAACCGAAACCGATCAAAGAAACACCGATACCCAAACCATACAAACCAAAAATCCCACTCAACGCCTCGAAAAAGAGAAAATGGAAGCTCAATATGGAAAATTCCTCGACATGATTCGAGCCGTTCGAATCAACGTACCTCTTGTCGTTGTTTTAGCCGGAATGCCCAACTATGGCAAATTTCTCAAGGAACTCGTGAATAACAAACACAAAATCAAACAAATCTCAGCCGCTTTCCTAAGCGATAAAAGTTCCGCCATACTTCAAAACAAAGTTCCACCAAAACTTAGAGACCCTGAAAGTTTTCTCATTCCATGTAACTTCAACAAAGCTTTCTCATGTAATGCTCTAGCCGACCTTGGTGCTAGCATCAATCTCATGCCGTATTCCTTATACGCGAAGTTATCTCTCGAAACTATCAAACCCACTAAAATGAGCGTAAGGTTAGCTGATCGATCATTCCAATATCCTGTTGGAATAGCTGAAAATATGCTCGTTGAAGTTGGTAAATTCACCTTCCCTACCGATTTTGTTATTCTCGAAATGGAAGAAGACAGTAAAATTCCCCTTATCTTAGGAAGACCTTTTCTTCACACTGCCGATGCAATAATTTGAGTTCAACAGAAGCAACTCAATCTAGGAGTTAGAATTGAATGAATGATCTTTCACATCGATTCTGTTATGAAACACTCCTATTCAAACAATGATACATGTTTTAGTATCAATGTCATCGACGAAATCTTAGAAGATGATTTTGATGCTCTTCTTGACGAAGGAAGTGAAATCCTCCATTCCATCGAAGGAACCATCCTCGAAGAAAAACTTTTTGCTAAATTCAATAAATTTATGGCAATGACTGCCGATGAAAATTCTGAATCAGAATCTGACACCAAAGAACCACCATTTTAAAAAATCACCTTTAACACCGATTCTACAAATTAACAACATTCTTGAAGAACCATCCTACTAGATCTTCTGAAATCAAACTACTATCTGATCTAACCGTGAATAGTGTATTCTTGGAAGAACCCTCTTTTCTTCCTGTTATCATACCATCTTAGATTTCTAAACTAAAGCTAAATAACAATGACAATAATATGAAGAGATAAGGAAAGGAACAATCAAACTAAGACTCCAAGATTTTATAGTGGTTCGGCTACGAAGCACCTCTTCGCCCTACTCCACTCCCCGAGTATCCTACTCGAGATTTTACTATGTCAACAAGCTCCTTTTAGGCGGAGAAAACCGTTTACACGTCGCTTACGTTGTTTTCCGACACAAAGCTAAATGTCGAGTCCTAATCTTAGCTAGAACCAATCTACCACTTCATAATCACTAGATCTACACTATCGGATTTACACACAATCTAAATCACACAAATACACAAGATAATTACAATAGAGATTTGATACTTAAAAGAAGAGAGGAGAGATCACTAAATAACAATTCGTTTCTTGGCGAATACGAATGTTCTTCTTTTGCACTTGAATGAGAAAGAAATGATGAGAAGAAGAGATTGGATCACTTAAAACAAGATCTAAGAATGTTAGTAATCAAGAGATTTAGAGAGAGAAAGAATATTTTAGAGAGAGAAAGTTGTCTGAAAATTGCATGCTAAGAGGTGTATTTTTCTGTAGGGAATGGAGTAGTATTAAATATGCAGGAAAACCCCGAGGCGCGGTCTCTGAGGGCGGTCCACAGCGGATCCCAGATATATCTAAGGGGCCGCCAAACCTAAATGGGGGCGGCCCAGTAAACTACTACGCTCCCCCGTTATTTGTCTTTTTTTGTGGGCGGAATGTGTACTCTGTATGGAACCTTCCATTTTGGGAAAAAATTTGATTTTCAAATTTTAAGTTATTTAATAAAAACGGTGATACTTATAATTAGAAAACATTTGTATAAAAATTTTTGATGAAATTCTTTTATGCGTAACAAATGTGATGGGATAAGAGAAAAATTATTTTTTTTGCTCACTACTCCGATGCTAATGATTCGTTTTATTATTCCATATCTTAAGTGATATTCTAATCATAAGAAATGAATTTTACGATTATAATTTTGTAAATTGTATTAATTCTCATCGTAAAACTTTTTTAACATTTTGTTATTATCCAAACGTGAGAGATCGAAAAAATATAAATAACGTTTTTAGGACTTAATTTGTAATAACAATCTCCCCCTTTTTTGATGATGACAAAATATAAACTCATTTTGTATAAAATTAAAAGTTAACAAATTATTAATGATTTGTGATTTCATTTCCTTCCCCGGTTCTCCCCCTTTTTGTCAAATTCAAAAAGGATTATCGTCGGTATTGCCGATAAGAAAGAAGTTGATGATATCAAGACTCCCCCTTGATGTATGCTCCCCCTTGTTTGGGGCACCAAGGGACGGATCTTACGAAAATTGTTTGCTACAAAACAAAGTTAGAGGTACAAGTGAAAGACAAATATCTTTTAACAAGTAGTAATATAGCAATTTATGCAATAAAACATAAAGTGGCTTCATTCATTACTTAATAAGCTCATACAAGAAGCATTGATTTCAATTGAAGCTAAATACGAGATAAGACAAATTCATACTAATTATTAGTATGAATCATTACAAGATCAAAGTAGGATACTCCAAAAAAATAAAGACATAAAAAGCATAAAAAAACTATACTAGTTGAGATATCTTGTAATGTAAAGAGGCCATAATCAAAAGATGGATGGTCGATTATTTAGGTAAATTAATCATATGAGAATGATTTATTAAAGAGGGAAAAAGAGGAGGTTGGTGACACATAGTTTGGAGTGGTACGAGTTTGAATATGAGAACGAGGTGAGAAGCAAAGTGATTGAAAGTTGATTTTTATTTCATAAGGAGTAGGATTGGTGTCCCTAAAAACAATTTGCAACATGACAAAAACTTGATGAAATCTCAACTGGAGCAATAGCAGATAAGGAATGACGTACCAGCAAAAGAATAAATTTTTCTCTGACCTCAAACACTACTTCTGGGAGGAACCCTACCTCTTCAAAGTATGCTCTGACGGTATGATCAGACGTTGTGTCTCTGGACTAGAAACCCGAATTATATTAGATCAATGTCACCACGGACCCACTGGTGGACATTTTGGACCAAACACAACTGCTAAAAAAGTCTTAGACTCAGGTTTTTACTGATGAGATGCCCTTAAACAACATTCAAGTATGTGAAATATTCGACATATGGGGTATCGATTTCATAGGACCTTTTCTGAAATCATACAAATTCGTATATATCTTATTCGTTGTCAACTATGTATCTAAATGGGCCGAAGCACAAGCTCTACCAACAAACGATGCCAGAGTTGTTATTACTTTTCTAAAGAAACTATTCTGTCATTTCGGAATGCCCAAAGCTCTCATAAACGACCGAGGAACTCATTTCTGCAACAAAATAATGGAAAAAAACCATGAAAAGATATGGAGTTAACCACCGATTCTCTACATCGTACCACCCTCAAACAAGTGGTCAAGTTGAAAACACGAACAGAGCCCTTAAAAGAATTCTTGAAAAATCTGTTAAAGATAATCCTGCTATCTGGTCAAGAAAACTCGATGATGCTCTGTGGGCTTTTTGTACTGCTTATAAAACACCAACTAGAACAACACCATACAACCTCGTATACGGGAAGAACTGCCACCTGCCATTTGAAATTGAACACCGTGCATACTGGGCCCTAAAAAACTGTAACCCAGATCTCATCGCTGCTGGTGAGAAAAGATTTTTTCAATTACACGAGTTTGATGAACTAAGACATCAAGCCTATGAAAACACTCGTCTATACAAAGCAAGAACCAAAGTTTGCATGACAGGAAACTCAAGGCGAGAAAAGAATTCAAACATGGAAACAAAGTATTGCTCTTTCATTCAAAATATAAATTCAAACAGCCGAAGCTTAGATCTCGCTGGCTAGGACCATACGTAGTAAAACATCAATATCCATCTGGATATGTTGAACTATATGGAAAAGACGAAAAAACATTTATTGTTAACGGCCATCGACTAAAGCTATATCATGAAGAAGAAGATTATAATGACCAAAGGGAAGCAATCACTCCTTTCTTTCCGAAAGAATAAACTCCAGAAGCAAAAGTCTGGCTAACGACTCTCTTAAAAATTAAGCGCTTCTCGGGAGGCAACCCGTGCTTTAATTTAAGTGTGTAGGAGTCCCTCCTCCACTCATCTACTTTATTTTATTTTCTAAAAAAAACCTCCAAAAAATATTTTCTTTTTGTGTGCTTTTGTGTTTACCCTTTTTGCAGGTAATATAGCTTTAAGCCTAGAAAATTATGGCGTGTGCTCAAGGATAGCTCTTTCGCAGCTATATTTCTTTATGCCCCAGGAAGTATCGTTTTTCCTTTAATTTTCCCTATTTTCTAGTTTATCAGTTATCACATTGAGGACAATGTTCAACTTAAGTATGGAGGGAAGCCAAATAGGAAAAATTAATCATATCCCTCCATGTTTGCCCTTCTAAAAAAATATTTCAACTGATATTTTTTGAAAAAAAATATATTTGCTTTCCTTTTTATAAAATATGCTCTTAGTAAGGCAAATCCAACCGGATGGACACTATAACTAGCACAAAACCAGTCCACTAAATTATGAGAATTTAAAGCCTTAAAAGAATTCGGGTATCCACCTTTGGTACCTAAGATAATTAATGCCTTTAGCTTGTTCGAGTTAAGGTTTGAATGCAATTGTAAGTGTCTCATTCGTTGTTACGGCTGTGTATTTGTAACTTTTTGCCTTTTCTAGAGCAATGGTATTGGTTGAAAATTAATTCCGAGTGAGCCGATAATTTAGTAGCTCTAGAACTTGTGCTTGATCATCATTTACTAGACCGCAGTGAGATTAATTTATAGACAAAATCATATGTTATGAGGTGAAATAAAACTCACCAGCTCCTGTATCTGCAACACTCCCTTTTAGTGCTATTCAGCTGAAGAAATCAAGTTGAAAGAAAGAAGTTTTGTGCAAAGCCTTAGTTATTGCAATGGTATAAAAAAAGAAAAAAAGAGGAAGAAATAAAAGTTTCAAGTTTAAAGGCTTAAGTTTTGGCACATGAGACCAGTATACGTTGTTCACCCTCATCAGTATCAGGTTGTGCCCTTTGAGATTTGTCTGGTGCTCACGCCTCATCGGTCATGTTTATGTGTCATGCATAAGCCTATGGTAGTTGTCTAGATTATGTATGTGCATCTGAGTGTCTTCACAATTATAAACCCTATCTGAGTGGCTCAAGTGAATTAAAAATCAAACACATTCCTTTGTGAGGTGCTCTGTTATGTGTCTATGCCTGAAAAGTTATCTAAACCAATAAACACTTGTTAAATCTAAATTTTCTCCATGTCACGATAAATGATCTTGTTTTTCTCGCTTAAAATTGCTTGAGGGCAAGCAACAGCTAAGTGTGAAGGGATTTGATAACGCCTTAATTACGCCGCATAAATCCTTTGTACGTCGCACTTCTTATCGAGTCAAAAGAAATAAAGACAATTAAATGAAGTCTGCATTTACTCACCAAGTACGCCGCACATTTCCAAGAGTGCGCCGCATATCCTAGCAACATTTATGATTTTCCCACCGACTTAACCAAAGTACGCCACATCATATTTCTTGTGCGGCGCACTTTGACCCCCACTTAGCCTATAAATAGTGGACAAATTTCAAGGCAAAATCATTCCTCATTCCATTCTTAATCCTCTCTTCATTAAATTCATCTCCAATCCTTTCATCTATCATACAAACAAGTCTTGACAACATATTGAAGATCAAACCACAAAGAACGAAGGAGAACATCATATTATATAATAGAATAAAGGTTTTACTACGATTCTATACTTGTAACGGGTAGAATTTGGATCCATATTCTTACCCTGACATAGTATGTTTCTTGTTTATCTACTTACTTTTGTTATGAACTTCATAGCCATGAGGAGCTAAATCTCTCATGACTACTCGGTGAAAATAATATAATGAATAAGAGTTTGGTATAATTACGATCTTGTTAATCTTAAGCTTATGTTAAAATCATATCGTGTCTAATCTTAAAAACTTTGGTTATCAACTTTAATTATATACTCACACCAGTATAGGTCGAAAGACCCATTATGAACTATATAGTTTTAAAGATTTGTCTATGATCTTTAGCGTTTGTGATGAGAAATCCACTTATGTTATTTGATAAATAAAATAGATTTGATATAATAGTAACTGGATTATTTGAGTGACACAGATCGAGTTAATTAAATATAAGTCTTAAGTTAAACAAGTTAATTTGTGAAAACATTTTCTGACAAGAAAACCCTTTTATAAATTAGATTCCTAAGTTTAAGATCGTAACTATCACCATTGCTTATGAGTTATATGAAATTATCCGAGTAGTCATCTTTCTCATTATTGAATTCAGTTCAGTTTACTTTAAGTCTGTTAAAATTTATTTTTCTTTTGATTATTCAAACATTACGCAAATCCCTATGAACGACCTGGTCTTACCTAAAAAGATTATACTACATACGTGGGTTATGCTTTTACCCGTGTGTTTCCATATAATAAATCGGTATTTTTAGTCTTATAAATTTAAATCTTTTGAAACAAATCACTTTCCTACCGATAAAAGAAAACTACAACTTCAAGATAAGTCTATCACTAACTGAAGCTACTCAGTTTAGTATGATACATGCTAATCCTAGCTATTTCAACCTAGACTACTCCTCTCTGTGATCCATCCTCTACTCGAGCGCGGTAATACGGTCCTTAAACTCCTGCATCTCACACTGATCTACTACGTGCTGCCTCCACAAGTTGTAAATTTCCCATCGATCCTCATATTTGGCCTGCTACAAAGCTCCCCTTTAGGCGTCTGTGTGCCCTGCCCAGGCCTCAAGTGCCAAAACCGGTCGCCACAAGGCACCGATGGTAATCCCAGTCTCCTCCTGCCCTCATTTCAGGCCCCTGAGCCTGAAACACTATGAATGGATCTCCTCGCGGACTACCTCTGTCCTATAATAAAGCTCGGTGAAATACCAATCATAACCGTCGAAGTGGCTGGGTGGTAGTGCATCTAGATGCTCACTATGTGTATGGAGAACACTCCCATTAAGTTCGAGCTGTGGCCTAATCTCTAGTATGACATCCTCGTCTAGTGTTGCAGCTGGTGCTAGAGAAGCTACCGGTGAAGGAATAACTGGTGACGCCAATGGGGATTCTGGGGACCACTCTGGTAATGCTGGTGTCCCAACTGATGATGGTGGGGTCTGGACTGATGCTAGCAAGGCTCTAACCGGTAAGCGTACTAGATGTATATCGCCCTCGATGTCCCTATAGATGGTAACGTCTTCTAGGTCCTACCATATAGTGTGGATAGGCAATCTGGCATGGGTCTGAGTGAGAGTCTCACCCGCTGTCTCTAGTAGCTGATCTAGTGTAGACCCAGAACCCAGTCCTACCTCGTAGGTACTAGGCACAGTGTCCCTGGCTCGCCCAAGGGCACGACGTCTGGCTGCCCCGTAACCCAAACCTATTGGCTCATCCTCGACTGCATCCTTAGCCGGGATAGCCTGCTGCTGACCCTCTGGTGTAGTCTCCTCATCCTTCGAGTCCGTATCCTCGTCCTCCGACTCAGTACTCTCTGTCTCCGTGTCTGTTATAAGCTTAGAAGTACCTTCGTATCTCTTTTGTAGGGGAAGAGTCGGTGATGATGCTGGGGATGATGATGATGAAGGGGTCTCATAAGAGGATCTGTACCTCTTATGGAACAAAGAAGGTGATAGCGCTATCGCCTCGGTCAACTTGGTTGAGTAGCCAGGATATAGGGTGGGCTGTGTACACACGGCCATCCGAGCAGTACTGCGGTAGTATAATGATTCCGGAGGTGTAGAGGTAGGTGATGTCTGAGTAAGTAGTGGTCTCTGGGGAGATGATGGTAAAGTAGGATCTACTGGTAGAGTAGTGGAAGGTGATGAAGTGACCCTAGTCTCAGAAGTCTCGAAGGACTCTGATTCGTCATCAGTGTGAGGGGTAGTAGGGGTGTAGTCAGGTGATGGAGGTACTGATGTAGGGGATAATAGTTGGGGCTCCTCTGTCTCTGAGGGGTCCCCAAATGGCTCGGACTCAGTGTCTAGAGCAGTGGGCGAGTAGGCCTGCCTCGCTAGCATGTAGGGGTCGTCAGGAGAAGGAGTAAGTACTGGAGAGCCTCGGGCTCCGCTAGTGGATGAGATGGTCTTTGTGTCAATAGGGGCTGATGAGGAAGACATCGATATGTGATAACACGGCAGGCGTATAAGTAATCTTATAAAATAATCAAACTTAATAGCATAGATTTGTTTATATATGTAGTAAGCAGTAGGTATATAAAACATAAATACTTATAGCAATATATTAGGCATGCCAAACAAACATGTAAGGTAAGCAAGGGCATTAGTGGTCAGGTAATAGGAATAGGACAAGTATGTAAGGCGACATGTAACGCAAACAAGGCAACATGTAGGCCAACTATATGGAATAGTGATGAAGTAGTAGAATATAATTGTACATGACGATCTAAGACGCAAGCAAAGCAAGCATGAAAGTCAAAGGTAAGCAATGGTGATTCAGGTAATAGCAAGTATAGTAAATTACGTGCAAAGGTATAGGACAAAAATATCTATGATGGAAACGTGTACGTACATGACCAAGGCATTTTTAGGTGATCTTAGGGTTTTATGTCCACCCTAACATGACCTTAGGCAACTACCCTCATCATGTTCATGCTTCCTCATGAATTAGGCATAGTTGATCATGCTATGCATAATTCAAGAAAAATGATGAAATGCTTGGGCTAGTCAACTCTGATCATGTTCGGGGTTTTATGAAAAATTTAGTTTTGTTATAGTTGGGTTTTTATTTTAGAAAAACCGCATTCTCTATAACCTTAGGTTCTGATACCAATCTGCCACACCTCGCTAAGAGCGGAAACACGAGGTGCGATGTTTCAGAGACATCGCATAAGATATTAGATTACATCATACTCAGTTAAAAGAAAATTAATTTACAGAGTTACATAAGATACAAATCCTGATGGAAGAAACATTTGTCGTTAAAAAACATCTTGGCCAATGAGCAACTTTGATTTCAAATACCTTCAATTTGTAAATGCTGATCACCTAAAAATAATACTTGAAAAGGTCAACACAAAATTGGTGAGCTTGTAGGTTTAGAGTGTAAACCCAGTTGTTGTGCTAGAATTTAATGTGGGACAATAGTGCAATACAATAGCAGAGTGCAAGCAGTATAAATAGATTTCCATCAACAACACAACAGGTCATATCATATCATAGCATTTCAATCGAATTAACAAGTCAATAGAGGCCCAAGCGCTTATAGATTTCCAAAGCTATCGCCTACCAGCTGGAGCTACACAGTCGGCTAAGTAGTCGTATGAAGAATTTGTAACATAGTCATCATAGATAGATCATGAATACGAGCACATCAAGTACGTAATTGTAAGCACATATGAATATTGTCCAAAAGCATAAAGATAATTTAGCACAGTAGTAAAACAGTTTAAGAAAGATTTGAGTATCATTTTCCCTTAAGGAAAATGGTTTAAAAGTAGGGCTACGAAGACTCACCTTAAATAAGGTTGAAAGTAGCTGAAATAAATGATCAAGGAATAACGTGCAATGGTTCCTGGCCATGACCTATTAATAAAGTTTTATTTTAGAGATATGCTATATGAAAATGAAGTGATGCATATGAGTTTGTAAAAGGATCTGTATTATTGTTATAAAATGTTTTGTATCATTGTCGTGTAGTGGTTGATGAGTTTGACTCGATGAATTTATGTCAAAGTACGATATGTATACATATATGTATGATATAAGAAATAAATAAAATATCCAGGACTAAATAAGAAGGTAAGTAAATAAGAAATAATTAAACGAAGAGTAAACAAGAAGTAAGTAAATGAGAAATAAACAGATAAGGATAATTGTGTAAGGAATAAGCAAATACGAAATAAGTAATTATGAATTAAGCATGTTTCAGCAATTTACCCAATACCCCAAGTTAATTAGATAAGATGTTTCTCGATATAAGAGTTAACAATGTTTTACACACATATTAAATAATAGAAGTTTTACATAAAAATTATATTTTTCGTCTTTTAGTCGGATATTAAAATAATATTTTATTATTTTGTCTTTTTGTCGAGTTTTTAGAAAATAGCTAGTATTGTATTTATAAGTATGAAATTTAGTTTATTTATTTAAATTTGAATATAATGCTTAAAATAATGTTATTTCGTCCTTTGTCGGGTTTAAAAAAAATAAGTTCATATAAAATGTTTTCTAAGTATAAAATAATTATAAAATTTCGGCATGACCCGTTCGTTTATAGTCACTTTTCAAAGTCATAGACTTTATCAAAACACTTAAATAATCATTTTCGACAATATGCCAAATCACCACGTTTTCGCTACGTTTTATCAACACGCGTTCCAAAAGGCTAATTTAACTATCCTAAACCTATATAAGTCTGAATTCCATAAGTCATTCCATAATCCGTTTTGGAAGTCCAAGTTTACTTGTTTTCACTCATTGGGCCAAATAGCCTAATGTTAACCTAAAATTACTAGTTAAGTTTTTAGCCTATAAGTTAGCCCAATACAAGTTTACTAGTTTGCCTGAATATACATAACCAAAATATCCATTAAGTTTATTAAGTCGGAATACTTAAGATAATAATAATAATCCACATATGAAAATAAGTTGCATGATGTATATAAGCTTATAAGCCAAGCTTTAAATACCTTTATTATCTATTGGGCCTTATAGCCCATTAATAGTCTATTGATATTTAGACCATTTTCGAGTCTACTAGAACCAAGTCTTAAGTCTAATCAAGGTCTAACTAGTTAGCCCAATTATAAGTTAAATGTTTTAGTCCAATCATTTAGTCCGTTAACCATTTTATTAAGTCCAAGTTTAAACTTGTTATTTATCCATTTTTTAATATGTAGAGTAATGGTTACTTAAATAAGCCATTTTAAATAAGTCAAATACACGCCGAAATGTAGTATGTAAATTAAGCCGATCATAGGCTTTTCAAATAAGCCGAAACTTTAATAAGCCCAAAACTCAATAATCCAATCCAATAAAACACAATAAAATCTCAAAATAAGTAAATTCGATTAAGCACTTAAAACAAGCCAAAATATATAGTCACCAAAATAAGCCGAAATTTCATTGGGCTGGTTGGGCTTTTCGGTCCACTAAGCCTAAACGAATATACCAAACATAATAAGTCCAAGGATAAGTCCAATAAGCGATATAATAAATGAATAAGCACACTTGGTATTCAAATAAGCTAGAATATAAGCCGAGACCAAAAGGGGTCGAAATAAGCTACGACTTATTTCTCCTTGTTGGTTCAAGAGTCAATAAGCTCGAATAAGCTATGATAAGCTCAAAATAAGCAAATAAGCTTAAACCATTTTAAGTTTTGAAAATAAGCCATGAAATAAGCTATGAAAATAAGCTAAAAGTTCAAACATTAAGGCCAAAAACCTATGTTTCTTTTGATTTCCTTTTAGCCACGACCCCATATAAGCTCTAATAAGCACTTAGAGTCCTTATTAATAACTAAAATCCAAATAAGCCAAAACCACCAACCATAAAATAAACTTTTAATATGTCAAAATAAACCACCAAAAACAATGATAACTTTTTCTTGTGTTTCCTTTTTAGCCTATTCAAACCAACATATACCCTTTTATGATTTTTGTAACTTTTAAAACTTAGATTTTTAAAAAGATGCTTGTACAACTAGTGTTTATGCGTGATAATGAACACAAAAGTACAAAAAGATTAAGAAAATGAAGACTTACAAATACGGGTTTGGGTGGAGATTAAAGCTAACCAAACAACCCAAACGTTGTTTAAAACCCAAACTAACTAAACTAGCATACCCAAGTATCCATTAATCACCCATATCTTTAAGTTGAAATTCAAAAATAATGTGTTTGTGTATTCGGTCGAGAGAAAGAGGGAAGAAAAAGAAGAAGTTTTGATTTTGTGTGTGTAAAAGTATGAGTACTAGGTGTTATATGTAAAAACAAAGATCACATATATCCAAAATCTTGATCCTAAATTTTTGGTGCATGGTTTGTGTATGTTGGGCCATGAGGCCGGTTATGGTGTACCAAGGCAAAGGGTATCCCATGCTTTTTTATTGATTTGTGTTTTGTGTAGTTTTCTTGTTCCGTTAGATGTAAACGTAGACCCATTTTTCTCGTTTTAGCAAGGTTTTTATGAAATACGAAATGTTTAATAAAAACTAAGTTTATAAGAGTATAATAAAGTGATTTAAATGAAATTCTAACTATTATCATGCCGGTACGCGTTGTGTGACGTTTTTCGTTGCGCGCAGAAAGATTTCTCGGCAAATGACCAATGCAAAACGTAAATGTTTGGAAAGTGTTTATTTGAAATAAAAATGATTTATTATTGTAGAAATTTGTCGGTTGACAGCCGGTTACACCGTAACTGTTTTACGTACAGTAAAGTCAACAAAAGTCAAAATCTGAGTTTTGCTATAGTAATTTTAATAAGATAGTAGTTTGAAAGTATAAAGTCATAGTATTATAGAATACTATAACTTAGGAAAATCGCCGGTTATCACACTAATTCAATTCATAAACATCTTGTAACGGTTTGGTTATCATTTATATCTTAATTCATGTCTTTAATTCCGTTTGTTGATCATGATTTCTCTTGTTTAAGTATGCTTGGCTAATTCATCTAGTATTTATTTGGGAATGCATGAAACTTGTTATTAGTTGTAGATCTTGTTGTTTTCTTATTGATGATTGTGGATCTTCTATATTCACCAATTAAGGCATGACAGATTCAATGAGTTTAATTGATTATAGTTTATAATTCTTGTCTCATATTGCTTCTTGTTGATGGTGTGCATGTTAGGCTCTAAAAAACTAGCTTCTTTAATTGATTGCGAAGATGTCTAGAGAAACATGATTGTGTAAAAAGGATACCATCCCAATAGTCTTCATACTACATTTCCCTAATATGGTTGATCACCTTTTAAGTGTTTGAATGCGTGTAATATACTCTTAAGAGCCTTGTAATAGTCTTTATACTAACTTACTTATGCGTTGTCCTAACAAAATATTCCATAGAAAGCGGCTTCGTATAATTCGCTTATGAATTAAGAAATACTTACACATTACATCGAAAGGGTGACAAAGCAATATGTAGAATTGGATAGCTAGCAAGGAGTAATGCATCCTAGGTAAATACGCGTCATTGTATAATTTTTTGCTAGTTTATTTTATTTCTTGCAATTAGGAGTAGTTATTAGCTTAATCAAACCCCCTCTAAACCCGAGATTTTACTTGCTTTTTAAAAAAATATAAAAACATAAAAATAATTCAACCCTTAGACTTAGTGACATTCGATTCGAGCCTACCCAAACTATTCCCCTAGAGAATGATAACAACCATTGAGTCTTACCTATACTACACTACAACGATTAGGTACACTGCCTAAGGGATTGTAAAACTTTGGTTTGAAATCAACTCACATCGGCTTTAGAGGAAACAACTTGTTTTCTAATTTAAAGAAGTGTAATTTTCTTACTAGTATACAATTATTTCTTGGTTATGTTGTGAGTGTGGATGGTATTCACATGGATGAAGACAAGGTTAAGGCAGTTAGGGATATGCCTTAACCTCACACTTTAAACAAGGTTTGGAGCTTTCATAGGCTGTCAACTTTTTATAAAAGGTTTGTTAGAAACTTAAGTAGAATTGTGACACCGAATACGAATTGTATGAAGAAAGGTTCATTTAAATAGACTCACGAGATGGAAGAAAGCTTTAAGGTGATCAAAGAACGATTGACAACCGCACATATACTTTCTTTACCTAATATGATCAGGTTTTTGAATTAGAATGTGATGCTTGTGGAATCAGAATTGGGTCTGTTTTGCATAAGAAGGTTGGCCCGTGGCGTTGCATAGTGAGAAGTTGTATGAAGCTCAAAAAAAGTGGTCGACTTATGAGCAAGAATTATATATGGTTGTTCAAGCTATGAAGATGTGAGAGAATTACTTGATTCAACGAGAGTTTGTAGTCTATATAGATCATCAAGCTCTTAATTTTTTTCAAACTCAAAAACATTTTAACAAGATACATGCACGATGGGCGAATTTCTTGGAGAAGTTTAACTATGTGATCAAGCATAAGCCGGGTACAAACAACAAAGTAGCGGATGCTTTGAGTAGGAAAACTACTCATTTAGTTACCATAAGTAATGATGTTTTGGATTTTTAGTCAATAAGGTGTTTTTAAAGTTGCGATTGTGTATTCCCAAGACTTCTCTAAGGAGTCAATTGATTAAGGTGGTGCATGCAGGTGGATTAAGTGCTCAGTTAGGTCATGATAAGACTATTGCTTCCATGGAGCAAAGATTTTATTAGCCTAAACTAAAAAGAGATGTTGGTGTTTTGTATGAAGGTGTGTTGTATGTCAAAAAAAGAAAGGTTAAAGCACAAAATACAAGACTATATATGCTACTACCTGTACCTGATAGTCCTTGGGTTGATATTTCTATGGATTTTGTGCTTGGACTTTCTCGTACCCAACAAGGAATCGATTATGTGTTTGCTGTTGTTGACAAGTTTTCTAATATGGCACATTTTATTCATTGTAAAAAGACTTCAGATGTAGATCATATTGCAAGGTTACTCTTTCAAGAAGTGGTCCATTTGCATGGAGTTCCAAAGTCAATTACTTCGGATAGAGATAGTAAGTTTCTTACACATTCGTGGTTAACACTTCGAAGGCGTTTGGGTACATCTTTAAATTTTAGTAGTACCGCTCATGCTTAAACGAATGGTCAAACAGAAGTGGTTAATACCACTTTGGGAAACATGATTCGTTGTTTCTGTGAAAAAAATCCAAAGTTATGAGACGCGTCTTTAGCTCAAGCCGAGTTTTCTTACAATAGTGCGGTTCATAGTTCGATTAATGTTGTTTACAAGACTTTACCAAGACAATTGGTGGATCTGGTTGATTTACCAGGTAAGAAGATTATTCGAGCAAATAATATGGTGGAAGAGGTTTAAGATACACATGAAGTTGTTCGAGCTAAGATTGCATAATCGAATGCTAAGTACAAGGCTGTTGCGGATAAACATCGTCGAGTCAAGTTGTTCAAGGTAGGTGACGAGGTAATGGCGTTTCTTCGAAAAGAGCATTTTTCGGTAGGTACTTATAGCAAACTCCAACAAAAGAAGCATGGTTCGTACAAGATTCTTTGAAAGATCAACGATAACGCATACATGGTTGATTTTCCAAATACCATGAATATTTCCAAGACTTTCAATGTTTATGACATTTACGAGTTTCACCCCGAGGATGAAAGTGAAGATGAGAAGTCGAGGATGAATTCTTCTAAAGTGGGGGATGATGAGGACAAGATCGAAAAATTAGATGAAGAGTATACGAAGCAATTAGAACATGAAAAGAAGGCTCGAATAGTGAAAACTGATAACAACAAATAGTCTATACTTTAAATATCAAAATCCCTTTCAAAAATGCTCATAATTGTTATATTTTTGTAAAAATATGTACTTAATTGTTTCATATTTTGTCTTAGGAAAATATGAGCTTTGGAGTAGAAAGACGTGGAAATGGAAGGGTGTGTGATGAAAAATGCACAATGAAGGTATTCCAGATGAGAACTACGACGTAGTTGGATCGATGGGACTACGTCGTAGCCCATACTCAACCAGAATCAAGCAATCTTGGATTAACCTAACTACGGCGTAGTTGACCCGTTGGGGCTACGCCATAGCTTTTGGAAGAATACTGAATTAGAAGAAACTACGGCGTAGCTCCTCACTAAAGGCTACGCCATAGCTATATCAAACTATGGAAGGTTTACGTATATGAGAAGTACGGCGTAGCTCCTCACTTAAGGCTACACCGTAATTGACACGAGGCTATAAATACAAGCCATATTTATGCTATTTTTGTCATTCATTGGAGGGAGGAATTAGAAGTGACGACTAGGGCTTCTTTAGGAAGGATTTTTCAGTTTCATTCACCTTCATTCTAAGGGAGGATTTTCTTTTAACCGTATTTGTATTAATCATTCATCGAACAGTTTGTAAGAATTATAATATTCAATCAATCCATGATTCCTTCAATATTACTTCTTCAATTTATAGAGTGAGTGGCTAAGTACTTTAGTCCTGGTCTTGTTATGATTCCATTGTTATTTTGATGCATATTTCTTAGTTTAATTACTGTTTGTTTGGATATTTTACAGTGAATGGAAAAAGGATTGATAACGCCTCAACTCATGGTTAAGTGAAGGGCATAGGTGCAGTCAAGTAACTATGGCGTAGCTTGGTACCCAGGCTACGCCGTAGCTGGTCTTTCAAATAACTATGACGTAGCTCTCACTATGCAACTACGCCGTAGTTTCCTCCTGTAGGAACTTTGTTAAAAATAATTTTGAATTTTCACAAAACCTTGTATATTTTGTCACGAACTTTGTGGGTGTGTTCCCTGGAAACCCTCACGAGACTTCACTCGTCCACTCGGATACCAAGTGGTTTAAAAGGCTTGTTGTAACCGTGATTCCTACGAAAGTGAGTTAGTTTTTTCATTTCTTGCGTTTTATATATTTTATAGTATAATGCACACAGTTTGTTAAGTGAATTCAGGGATGTGAAATTTTCTCATGAACCTCAAGGGTGGACGCGTTGTTTTAAACGTGTATCTTCGATCATACATAGCAAAATTCAGGGGAGTCTTTTTCGTTTTAATTCTACTCTTTCCTTTGATTTTTTTATCATTTTATGTACAATAGGACATTTTACAACTCAAGTGGGGGCATGGGAGTAGAATTATCGCTTGACTAATATTTACCTTTGATTTTCTAGTTTGTTTTGAAAAATGATGACAGTTTTAAAAATTTTGACATGTTTTTTTTACCAAAACTAGAATAGATCTATGACGAGCACAACTATCCATTATTCCATTGTTGAGGATTAGCCTTATATTTCATTTTCTTATATGACATAATCCACCAAATTTGAGTGTGCCGGTAGTATTGTAGACTTTAGAACTTGGCCCATACATCATTGCAAGACCACAAATGAGTATTGTGATAAGTTTTCTCGATACAATTGGTCTACATAGTTCAAGAAGGCAACACCTTAAGATTTACACCAAATTAACCCATATGTGTATTACTGTGTGTGTTTATCGATTTGTCACATCGACTTGTCGACCTCCCGTGAAAAACCATTTGTTGCACTCATTTTCAGTGCAAGATACCCCTAGAAATGAAATAAAGGCTAAGGTGCAATGGTGAAAAGAAACATAAACACGGGTTTATGAAATGAAATAAAGGCCATGGTCGGGGAGTTGCTAGTTGCTTAAGTCTGTGGTTTAAGTTGAGGGGTTCGGGAAATACGCTTTCATGGAAGACCCATCATTTCGATCAATGAAGACCCCCTCCCCCCGCTATCACTATCACTTTTGATATAATTGATCTCAAGTGAGGGATGTTTATGTATTTGTTTATTGTAATATCTTATGATACAGATTTTAAGTGTAAAAAAATGTGTTAAAATTCAAATTTTGTAGCATGTTGGTATTTTAGTGTTGGTTATAAAGCCAACTTAGTTATGTTTTATGATTTATCATTACCTCATATATTGTTTGAGGATGATTTAGAGTTACCAACTGGTATTTGAAGGTTGAGCTAGTGTGCATTTGCCTTGATGATTATTATATGGTTAAATCTTACATCTAAACTTCATGCACTAGCTCATTATTGACGTTGATAATCATCCGACGCTTTGAAGTTTGAGCCATTAGATGGATGGTAACTAGTGACGGTGAGGTTGTGGAATATAGACTATTTATTTATGTATTTTATTTTTCCACCTTTAAATGTGTATCCCATGTATTATCCTTCCCTTAGTCATTCTTGATTTTAGCCTTTAGCTTGTTCGAGTTAAGGTATTGGGCAATCATAGGTGTCTCGTTTATGGATTTAGACGAGCATGTGTGGTTTTGTCACTTTTTCTGGAACATTGGTATCGGTTAGGATCACAAGAATGATTCACTCATTATAAGTCTTCATGTTATATCAACCCTTGTTGCCTTTAAGAATTATTTAGACCTTAGCTCTAGTGGTGGAGTTTTGTGTACTCACCAAGCCTATGATAGAATACATGCTATGACTGAGCGTTTGAGTAAACACCCTAAAAATGAAACACGTAGACTATTGAGAGTTGGGTGATTTTGTTCCCCTTTTCATGAGGTGTTTGACTTTGATGTTTTCTAGCATAGGTAATTTTTAAATTCATATCTCCCGAGTTAAGTTAGGGGATTTCTTTTTAGAAATGATTCTAAAAGGTCTACTTGAGGGCAAGTAGAAGTCAAGTGGGTGGATATTTAATAACATCAAATAGTTTATACTTTTTAATATCAAAATCCCTTATAAAATGCTCATAATTGTTAATTTCTGTGAAAATATAAACTTAATTGTTTCATATTTTGTTTTAAGGAAAATATGAGCTTTGGAGCGAAAAGACGCGAAAATAAAAGGGTGCGTGATGAAAATTGCACAAATAATATATTCCATATGAGAACTACGGCGTAGTTGGATCGATGGGACTACGCCGTAGCCCATACTTAACCCGAATCAAGCAGTCTTGGATTAAGCTAACTATGACGTTGTTGACCCATTAGGGCTACGTCATAGCTTTTGGAAGAATATTGCATTAGAAGAAACTACAGCGTAGCTCCTCACTTAAGGCTACGCCATAGCTATATCAAACTATGGAAGGTTTACATGGCGTAGCCCCTAACTTAAGGCTACGTCGTAGTTGATATGAGGCACTAAATAAAAGCTTTAACTCTGTTAATTTCGTCATTCATTAGAGGGAGGACTCAGAAGTAACGACTAGGGCTTCTCTAGGAAGGATTTTTCAGTTCCATTCACCATCTTTCCAAGGGAGGATTTACATTTAACTATATTTGTATTAATCATTCATCGAACAGTTTGTAAGAATTATAATGTTCAATCAATCCATGATTTCTTTCATTATTACTTTTGTAATTTGTAGCATGACTGGCTAAGAACTTTAATGATGGTCTAGTTATGATTCCATTTTTATTTTGATGCATGTTTCTTAGTTTAATTAACGTTTGTTTGGATATTTTAGTTGCCTGTTGTTAGATCATCACGTTTTGGCAGTGCTAAGGCTAATGTAGATCCTCTTAGCTATTGTGTGGAAAACTAAAAGGGGGGGGGGGTTGAATAGTTTTACTGTTTAAAATTTTGCTTTGTTAAAACCTTATGTGAAGTTTGACAATATTGATCTTTGGTTAATAATCTAGTTATATATGAAATGCAAGTAAGTAAAGAGTTAGAGAGAGAAAACCAAGACACAAGCGTTTATAGTGGTTCGGCTACAAGGACACCTTCCTTGCCCTACTCCACTCCCCGAGTCATATACTCGAGAGTTAGTAAACACTAGTCACCAATCTCCTTTCAACCGGCAAAAAAGCCACATAATGTTGCTTATACCTTTTAAATGTACAAAGCTAAATACCGGATTCTTCACAAGGTAGAATCACACCAATATCACTACACTTGATTTACAAAGATGACGAATACAACTACAACTACTATATGATGTACAAGAATCCGAAATGTGATCTTGATGATGCAATGTAGATACGAAACAAGGTACTTGGAACTTTATCGTCTCAAAGAGGTGTTTGACAATTTCTTCCTTGAAGAGAATTACTTACAAATGCTAAAGCAAACTAAACAAGAACTAAAGAGAGAAGAATGATCAGTAGATTAGAGAGTTTAGAATTGGAAATGGGTGAGTAAAACATGAGAAATGGCTTGGTATTTATAGGCCAATATCTGCAATGCAACCCGGTTCTGCCAGTTCCTTTGCAGAAGGGAACCGACCAGTGTAACTCAATGGAACCGAACAACAGTAACCAAATCTGAATTTTGATTTGCAAAATCTTGAAAGATCATGTGTAATTTTGATAGATAACCCTAAGATATGCTAGGGGTAATGATGTCATTATGATGTAAAACCTTTTAAAGTTTTATTTATAAGTAATGTGAATTATAAATCTAAGTTACAAAAAAAAGGAAAGTTGTAAAAGTGTTTTGGTATAATATGGGTGATTTAGGTAGTTTACACAAAAGTGATTTTATGTTTTGTTATTGACAAAACATAGCAAGATCATCAAAATAGAAATAAACGTTTTTACCGGTTTATTTGTTTTAACAATCTCCCTCTTTTTGTTGATGACAAAACATAAAATTTATTGGAAGTAAGCTAGCTAAATGTAATTAACGTTTTATTAGGCTAGTGTTCCATTTTACTTCCCTTCTCACTTTTTTT
Organism: Tanacetum coccineum; assembly: GCA_026074375.1. Lineage (NCBI taxonomy): Eukaryota > Viridiplantae > Streptophyta > Magnoliopsida > Asterales > Asteraceae > Tanacetum > Tanacetum coccineum. Next base: position 75,609 of record BQNB010011578.1, read on the forward strand.
GTCAAAACAAAAAGATTAAAGGTGTAATTTTAGTTAGAAGAGGAAGAGAGGTAAATGTTAGATCGAGATAAATCGATGATATACATTGCTTTCTCCTTAATGGAAGTACCCCTTTTGAAAGGAGCAAGCCATGAAATGCTACAAAAACAAAAGTGTTAGTTTAGATGGTATAAGCTCCCCCTTGCTTTATGAGTACATACAAAACAATTGTTATAAAAAAGAAAAAAATTATGTAAAACCGACATGGATGGTTATGTTCCTACGAAGGAACCGACTTTCATAGCTGATGGAACCGGCTACAAAGTTAAAAGTTTTGACTTTTCAAAAATGGTTAGATTTAACAAAAAGGAATTAGATTTATGCAGCAAAATAATCAACACAATCTTTTTCATGAGACATTCTTTCATTGAATTACAATTATTGAACATAGAGATCATATCATAGAAAAGACAAAGATTAAGATCAAGAGAGATCTTAACTATAGTTACATTATTATTTGATTCTTATTACTCTTATTCTAGTAGCTGTGAGCAAGGACATTGAGGCGATCTAGAATGTGATTGAGGATGAACCTCATTTCATCACGAAGGTTGTCAAAAATGATTTGAGTTCGTTGACAATGATCGCAAAATATTTTATGAGCTAGCATAGGAAAAGGGTTGTTAGGCCCTAGAGGCAGAAGTTGTGGTGGAAAAGGTAGAAGTAGTGGTGGCAATGGTGGGAGTGGAGGTTCCATGGCCGAAAGAGGTGGCAGTTGATTTGCCAAACATTCGATGGATTCAAAGGAGGGTCTAGGTGGTGGAGGGTTTGTGGTTTTAGGAAGTAAATATTCAAGAGAGTCAAAGAATATGTGTGGAGAAGTAGGAGGGGTTAAGAAAATAAGCTCAACGGGGTCCAAGTTTATGGTAAGAGGTGAGGAGTGTTTGGAAGGTTGTGTTGGTGCTGGTGAGGGTGAGGTCAACGAAGATGGAGATGACTTTGGGGTGAGAAAAAGTTTGCTTGGTGAGATTCTCGGAGTTGTAATTAGGGAAAGTGGTGGAGAGAAATTTGAAGTTGATGGAGGAGCCGTTTGATAGTCGATTGGAGGTGATAGGTTTTGGTATAGAGGAGATGCTGGAGGAGGGTTGTTAAAGCAATAAGGTCGGACGCTCATTCTAGCGGTACATTTAAAGATAGTTGCAGGTTTCTTCTCTTTGTTAGACTTAGGCATTATAGTTTTAAGATAATTTCTTAAAAGGGATGGGTAAAGGGGTGTTTAGGATAAGACATCTATTTATAGTGTAATATTTTAGAATATTAAATGCATTACTTCTTATTGTGGTAAAGATCTCATCATTAGATATCCCTAATGTCAACTTCTAAGGTCTATTATTTGGTATAGGGTGAAATTTACGGGAAAAAATTGTGTTTGAAGTTTAAAATTCGAGTTTACAATTGTTGCACAGTGTTGCCGGTTCTTCCGGTTCCATTTACAGAATGGAACCGGCTTTGTTTTTCAATGGAACCGGCGACACCAGATGATGCAGAAAACAATTTCTAGTGTGCGCCTATATGAGACAAATGTGGAGGTGCGGTTATCTTGATTTGATGTCAAGATAACCTCCTTGATTTGATGTTGCTACGATTGAATGTACCCGAAAAATACACATTAATTGTGCAGTCCTTTAGAATTCAAGAGACTTGTCATGATGTATGATGAAAACGTTTTTATTTTTGGATTAAGCAATGCAGGAAAATTTTGTTTTAAAAATGTCCTAGTTTGTGAGAATGTTTTTAGAAAAAAATGCTTTTGAGATTTTTATAAGATAAGATTTTCGTGATGCAAGTACATATAGTAGATATATATCTAGAGTACTTATAGTAAGATGCATGAGAATTCTTGAAAGTTTTGTAAGAAATAGAATCCTAGACTCAGAGAGAAAGAGAGGAGATACATACCTTTGTGTATTTTAGGTGTTTGGTTCCATAAGGCCGAGACCTAGTCTTAGAAGGTTGAAGGGTTCCCATTTCAGAGGTTTAGTTAAGATATTGGCAATTTTGTCTTCGTAGGAGACCTTCTCAATTGAGATGTTCCCCTTTTGGACATTGTCACGAAGGAAGTGGTGTCTGATTTCTATATGTTTGGTACGAGAATAAAGAACGGGGTTTTTACTAAGGTCGATGGCACCTTTATTATCACAAAGGACGGGTATGTCATCTAATTTTATGTTATAGTCTATTAGGGCTTATTTCATCCATAAAGCTTGTTGGCAAGCTTTTTCGGTGGAGACGTATTCGGCTTCGGTGGTGGAAATGGCTAGGGCGGTTTGCTTCTTGGAGAACCACGATGTAAGGCAACATCCCATGAATGTGCACACACCGCTTGTGCTTTTGCGATCGACATAGTCTCCCGCATGATCAGAGTCGGCGTATACAATGGTTTCTACACCCGTTCCTTTGGGATACCATAAACCTAATTGAGTTGTTCCCTTAATATATCTAAAAATCCTTTTTACTGCTTATAGATGAGAGGTTTTGGGAACTTCTTGAAAACGGGCGCATAGACAAACACTAAACATGATGTCCGACCGACTAGCTGTTAGGTAGAGAAGACTACCAATCATGCCACGATATTTTGTGTCGTCAACAAATTCGCCGTCTTCGTCTCTGGTGAGTTTGGTTTCGGATGACATAGGAGTTTTGATTGGGTTGGAGTCTTCTAGACCAAATTTCTTAAGCATTTCCTTGATGTATTTGGATTTGTTGAGAAAGATGCCATCTTCAAGTTGTTTGATTTGTAAACCGAGGAAGAAATTCAATTCACCCATAATGCTCATTTCAAACTCGTCGTGCATGATTTTTGAGAATCATCACAAAGGTCTTGACAAGTTGATCCGAAGATGATGTCGTCCACATAAATTTGGACAATAATGATATGTGAATCCATTTTCTTGGTAAATAGAGTGTTGTCTACCAAGCCCATGGTGTACATATGATCAAGGAGAAAAGTCATGAGTCTATCGTACCAAGCTTTGAGTGCTTGTTTAAGACCATAAAGAGCATTTTTAAGTTTAAAGACATAGTTGGGGTTTTCAAAATTGACAAAACCAGGAGGTTGAGAAACATAAACTTCTTCGTTTATAAAACCGTTTAGGAAAGCACTTTTGACGTCCATTTGAAAGAGCTTGAAGTCAAGTGCACAAGCATAAGCAAGGAAAATTCTTATAGATTCTAATCTTGCTACAGGAGCATAGGTTTCATCGAAATCTATTCCTTCTTATTGGTTGTAACCTTGTGCAACAAGTCTAGCTTTGATTCTAGACACGACACCATTTTCATCTAATTTATTTTTAAAGACCCATTTAGTACCAATTATAGTTTGGTTATCGGGTGGAGGAACAAGACTCCAAACATCGTTTGTGTTAATACAAATAATGTCTAAAAACGTTATTTATATTTTTCGACCTCTCGATTTTTAATAATAACAAAATGTAAAAACGTTTACGATAAAAATAAACGTTTATAAATTACTAATCGTAAAATTCTATTTCTAAGATTAATCACTTAAGGTATGGATAAACAAATCATTAAACATGATTAGTGATCAATAAAATATTTTTTCTTAAACCTTACATTTCTACAAAAGTGTTTTTATAAAAATATAAAAATAAAGTATTTATTCATAAAAGAAATGTATTATTAAAATAATAAATATGAAATCAAATTTTCCCCCCAAAATGAAAGGTTCCAAAACAGATATCACATTCCCCACAAAAAGACAAAAAGAGGAGCGTAGTCTACGGTGGCCCCCTTATAGGCCTGGCGGCCCCCTTATATATTAGGGACCGCCACCAGCATAACGGCTCTTTTTGTCTTCTATAAATACTGGGCCACCCCATCTGAAAAACAGAACCTCTTGCCATGAATTTTCTCAGATCTATTTTTCTCTCTTATTTCTTTCTTTCTAAAACACATATCTTGATCACTAACATATCTTGATCTTGTTTTAAGTGATTAATTCTTTCTTCCTCCTTTCTTCTAATCAAGTGCAAGAGAAGAACAATCGTATTCTTCTATATACGAATTGTTATTAAGTGATCTCCTTCTTCCTCCTCAAGATCATAAGTCTTCATTTTATTAACTTTATGTTGTTGTGTAAATTGGATTGTGTGTAGATCCAATTGTGTAAATTGTGTATTTGTGATTTGGATTGTGTGTCAATCCAAGAGTATATATCTTGTGAGTGTGTAAAGACTTAATGAAGTCTTAGATTGGTTCTAGCTAAGATTAGGACTCGAGATCTAGCTTAGTGTTGGAAAAGAAATTAAGCGACGTGTAAACGGTTTTCTCCGCCTAAAGGGAGCTTGTTGACATAGTGAAATCTCGAGTGGAGTAGGAACGAAGAGGTGCTTCGTAGCCGAACCACTATAAATCTTGGTGTCTTGGTTTGATCGTTTCTTTCTCTATCTCTCTATATTGTTATTGTTTACTTAGTTCATTACATTAGATAGTTTAGGTGTGATTCATATTGTTGATAGATTGACATACAACTCGAATCAAACCATTTTATAAGCAAAGTTTTAAAACGGTCAAATTAACCGGTAAACTATTCAACCCCCCTTCTAGTTTCCTACATTCTCCACCACTTATCCACTATTCACCTTCTTCCCCAATAAATTCAAATTACACATACACACACACTTCTTTATCTCAACTCTTTATCAAGCCATGTCACCAATCTAAGTTCACACACTCTTCTCTTCTTAACCCTTGGATTGCTTTTCAATCAAACATAACAAACACACTTTCACCTCTACCCTTGATCAAGCCATCTCATCAATCCAAACTCCCTCATTCTATTCTCAACCATTGGATTGATGCTTCATCTTAAACAAACACACTTACCCTTACAAACATTCACTTCTCACTCACACAATAAGCACACCCTTCTTTCTACCCTTGATCTTGCCACTTAACCAAGTGTACTCTTCACATTCCCACCCTCCATTTCAAACTAAGATCAAGAGGCTCCTTTCCATCACATCATGCCACATCATGACAACTCATCCTCTCTATCCAACATGTGTGTTAATGAATTTGAATTTCAAATTTCAAATCTTTTCCCCTTTCTCTCCAAGCAAAGAATATTCAAAGAATATTCTCTTGTACCCTAACGATCTATTTCAAGTCTTTAGTTGGATCCCAACTAAGCTAGTTAGACCTTGAGGAATACCCAAACTACCCCTTTCCGATAATTCTTTTCTCTCTTTACTCGGGCAAGCAAAACGCTTTTAATACTTCACAAAACGCTTTTATCAAATGGCCATTTGAGTTGGTTTACCTTGAGTGTAAGAATGATTGAAAGGTCATAGCGTAAAGTACAATTGGGGGTTTAACAAGAGCGGGTAGTGTAACACCCCCAAAATACGATACGCAGTGGAATACAATGATTGGGGTGCTACTTCATAATACATGCACACGAGTCCTAGTA
>BQNB010011579.1:0-19204 GCA_026074375.1 Tanacetum coccineum
AAACCAGGGGAGTACTAGTTTCTTTTCCTTGTTTTCTATTCCGTTTATTTGTTTTAACGGGTACTTCTAGAGAACATTGGGGACAATGTTCAATTTAAGTGTAGGGAGAAAATAAGCCTTAGAAACTATTCTTTCATTTTCCGTTTGCTTTGTCCTTAAAATGATGGGTTATATATCGAAACATAGCATAAGAGATAATTTTTACGACACATACCGACGAAAACCGAGTATTATTAGCGTCTCATGGATAGGAATTTATATTACTAGCACAAAACCCCTCAAATCCCACCCCCAAAATGTAAGGTTCGCCCTTAGATATTATACCTTTAGCTTGTTCGAGTTAAGGAGTGAGCAATCATGTGTGTCTATTCCGTCGTTACGGATGTGTATGCGTGGTTTTGTCACATATTCTAGAACATTGGTATTGGTTACTTTAGGATTATGAGAGTGTACCAGTAGCATATTAAATTCTAGAACTTGTTTTTGTGATGCATCCCGAGACCGCATAGTAAGTATTAGGATTTGCTTGATAAGACGCATTAGGATTAACCCATGTTTTAAACCTGTAATTGTTATGATGATCACCTCGATCATATAACTATCTCACACCCTTGCCATGCACTCACCTTTAGTGCAGGATACCCCTAGTACAACCCTCCGATCCTATCCTTTTCATGGTTCTTGTAATTTTCTATTTAAGCCGAACTATTAATGAAGAGCATTGTCACCCTTAAACCAATCGTTACACCCAAAAAGCCTTATCCTACCTTTTATGTACTCACCTTTAGTACATTATTGTGTTTAGCCCAAGTTAATTATTGAGTACACAGTTGCTAAGCCCTTATCCTTGTAAATATAGTTTTGGGACGATTGGGATTCATGGTAGTATTTATTTCGCAGAAGAATAGGGGGTCATTAGTTAGATTGTATATATCGAGCATGTAAAAGCTCAAGTGTAGGGGTACGTATTATAAACCCCATATGATGTATTATGTTATTAAAAAAAAAGAAAAAGAAAGAGATTGATGTAGAGTTGTGTAGAGTTTGTATATCTTCATCCGAGTCTTGGCTTAGCAACCAAACCAAAGTGTATTCGTAAAAATAATTAGCTAACCCTTCCACTCCAAATTTACCCAAAGTCACCACCCAAATGTAGCCCATCCGTTTCCGTTTCCTTTATATGTCATCTTACACCTACACCCCACAACCCTTTAAAAGACTCTTAGATAGTAATGAATAATACTTGCACCTAGCGGTGGAGGTTTAATCCTTTACCAAGCCTATGGTAATTTATATGCTATGACAGGTAATGAGTCTTGATTTTCCGTTTCCCCCATATGTTATAATTTATTATACAACTGAGTGAAAGAGAGAATTCCCAAACACTTATGTGAGATGCTAGTATATACTTTCCGTGCTTTTAATTACGAGGTCTAGAAGGTTGTGTTGTAAAATATGTTTAAAGAGTAGGTAAAATGACCCCTCATATTGTTATTGTCTAGGTAGAAAAGCTCATTTTATTGAGGACAAGCAAATCCCAAGTGTAGCGGTATTTGATATGGTGTCATTTTATACACTTTTTCGGGGTCGTTTAACCCCCTAAATCATGCATTTATGCCCAAAATAGGTACTTAATCGTTCCTTTTCAGGTATTTCTTATTTGGAAGGTATTTGGAAGAAATTTACACGGTGACTTAGGCTCATTGGAGAGAAAACGGAAAGACTACGGACCTAACTACCATTTGCCAAGATTTCTTACAGTGGCTTGGAGACGGGTCACGATACAACTGACACGTCAACACGCAGATCAAGCGGGGTCACAAGATTCCCACGACGGCGGTTTTAGAGCATACGGAGTCCCACAACAATTATCTAGAATATTCTCTTTCATACGGCGTCACGAGTAAAACGCGACGCCGTCACAGCGTCTTTTCCTATATATACAATCCGAATTTAGGGTTTGAGTATGTAACTTTAGAGTTAACAAGAGGGGACGACCCTAGTTACGTTTAGCAGCTAGTTAGGGGGACGAATTTAGGGCCTAAAAAACTATTTTATGTCCTTCTCCAACTCATGTTTCAATCAAGTAAGGTTTATTTAACTTTCATATGTCTATGTGTTTGTTTGATTCATCTATGTTCTTGCTTTTATCTTTAACATGCTTGGCTAAACATTTATTGTGTTTAATTTATGTAGTATGAAACCTAGAATGTCGATCTTAAGTGGTGTTGCTTCGTGTGATGATGTGCATGTTAAGCTTTAGAAAACCATCTTTTGTCTGTATCGTTGTTGTATGTCTAGGAAACATGATTTGTGTAGAAAGGATACCAATAGTAATAGTCTTCATACTACCTTGCCCCCTAATATGGTTGATCCACTTTTAATATATTTCACATGCACTTAGTGTACTCCTAGGGGCCATGTAATAGTCTTCATACTACCTTACATGCACTTAGACAACGGGTTCGTGTAATTCGTTCATGACTTAGGAAATAGTTACATAGATCGTCACAAGGGTGACAAGGCAATAACACTAGGAGAAGCAATCTAGGGAGTAATACATGATTAAATAAACACAGTCTTTTATCTTATTGTTATCACCAGTAGCGTAGATTATATTTAGTTAATAGCTAAAACCAACCACCTCTCCAATTATATGATTTACTTGCTTTCTATAAAATATAAAAATACAAAAATAATCTTCCCTCAACCCTTAGAATTATGTTAGACCGTGATCAAGCCTTCCCAACCTATTCCCCGAGTGAACGATAACAACCCCCCGATTCTTGCCTATACTACTACTACAACGATTAGGTGCTCTGCCTAGGGAGTTATAAAACTTCTTGTAGAAGTCCTACGACGACCGTATCAGAGTGTTTGTCCTTATCTTCTTCTCCTATTTCTGAATGTTTGCATGTTTGATTGAGTGTTGTTACGGAGTAACTCTTTTGATCACGATGTAACTTGTTCTATTATGACGTAACCAGTTCATCAGGTTACGGCATAACATGTTTTGTGTGAAATGAAAAAAAAATCATTTCCAATTTGGTTATGACGTGACTTGGTAGTGCTTGTTGCGGCATATCTGGTTACCAAATTAGGGACTTCAAAAATAGTTTGGGCATTGCTTAAACCTTTAAAATGTTTTCTAATGCCACATGTGTCTTAATGTTGAGCCTTCCAACCTTAATGTTTTTATACATGTGGTATTATTCCTGAGTCAAGTATTTGCCAAAATTGTATGCTCCTCTTCTATTGCTCAGTTTCATTACACATTTAATCTACAGGTTTGTTAGTGTGCAAGTTGAGCAATTATTTTCAGGTTAAGGAGACATGAAGATTGGGCATTAGTGGAGATGTCTAAGCAGCCTGTGATGGAGGCTAGAGTCGAACTTAATGACTCTTTAAATAAACAAAAGTCCTATCCTTTTAAATTGTTTTCTGCACATTAGTTGGTTTGCATGTTTCTCACTTTATTTTTGCAGATCTTGCAGCGGGGAGGCTAAGCTCGGGACAGACTCCGACACGTAATTGTGCTTTATGTGGTAACCTTGCTGTGGTCAGCAGCTAGTCTATGCGTAACACTTATAGTTACGCCGTAACCTTCTCAATTATGGTTTCATTAGTGGTTTCAAAGTTCAATAAACTTGAATATGTATATTTTAGTCTATCCTATACTTCCTGTGTTTCCGACTCAGTCCAAATCGTATAGGAGGTAGGATATCCAGGTTGCAGTGATTAATCTCAACTATTCCCAAAACTGATCTAATAACCCATAAAGATTATTAACCCCCTCTGAAAGAGTTTATGTGCTTTTTAAGTATATTGAGTGATAAGTACGAAGACCGGTTAGTTCCTATACTAGGGATGAAGTCATAGATCCGCCCCTAGTACCCGATGGATCCCATATTGACATCATAATCTAATAATGGGGCAAACAAGGTCCAAACCACCCGTACTACCAAAACCCAGTGTTACACGATAGTCAAGGAATATCTAGCGAAACCATAATCTAACAGGAAACAAACATCATAACAATAGTAATTACATAACTAGGTCAGCACTTTAAGTGCTTAGCTGCTCATGGTAACGGAAACACAGCAAGAAATAGAAGTAATCATAGATTGAATGCTCATAATTCTTACAATATTCGTATTTGAATGATTAAATACAAAAAGTAAGTAAAGTGTGATCTCCCTTGGACTCTAGGTGGAATTCTTTGAAGGTTGGAAGCCTTTGTGGCCTCTCCAATTGGCTGTGGAGGAAGTGATGTCAGAATATCTTGAATGAGGCTCCTATTATATATGGATCAAACATGTTTCGGCGTAACTGATGTCCCTGTAATGACTCATCTTTACGGCGTAACGACACCAAGTTACGTCGTAAACCTTCTGACGCAGCGTTCCTTCTCATAATAATAAAATTGGTTACGGCGCAATTTAATCATCACGTTACGCCGTAACCCTTAGTCTATAATTATCTTTAGCAATAAATATTTTACGGCGTAACTCTTTCGAGACGTTACGCCATAATGACTCGTCAGCACCAATTCTTCGTAATTAATAATTGATTACGGCGTAAATCCTGCGGGACGTTACGCCGTAATATCTTCCAAGCTTCCATAATGCGGTTCTAGTTGTATTTTCTTCATTTTGTCGTTTTTTCGCATCTTTTCCGTTCCAACGCCTCTAAGTACCTGAATTCCCCAAATAAATGAATTATGTACTGAATTCATATAAAAAATGATATAAAGTGAGGCAATAAACACGGGAATTTGATATATAAAAGTATTAATTATTTGATGTTATCAAATATCCCCCCACTTGACTTCTACTTGCCCTAAAGTAGAACCGTTTAGAATAATTCATAAAAAGATTTCCCTAATTTAGCTTGGAGAAATGAATCTATAAGTTACTTATGCTAGAAAACATCAGAGCCGAACACCTCACGAAAGGGGATTGAAAACACTCAACTCTCATTACTAATCTAAGTATTTCATTTCGGGGTGATCACTCAATTGCACAGTCATAACATGTATTCTATCATAAGCTTAGAAAGTACACGAGTCTCCACCAACTAGAATTAGGGTCTAAATAGTCTTAAAGGCAACATGGGTGACATTTGGTTTATTGGGTGATAATAAGGGTTATGATAGATATGGGATACACTTTTAATGGTTGTTAAGATAAAAACACAAAACAAATAGTCTAAAGTAATCTAAGGTTGTCATAACTAGCTACTGTCCATCCATAGGTCCAAGAGTCTGAATTCGAAAACCTGATCTTTAATAATGGGCTACTAGCTCCATTCTTCATAATTATTGAGATAACTTGGTGCAATAATGGGCTACTAGCTCTATTTTTTTTATTAATTTGCACCATCTTTACATTCTTTAGCACATAGGTGACTTTTTAGTTGCACCATCTTTTCTTTATTTTCTTTCTTTTTAAACATGCAAATGCTACATGAGTTTATATCTTTTAATTATTGCCCCTGCAGCATTTGATATTACGCGCACATCCCCCCACTTGAGATGAACAACATCGAAAGTTATGATACAGGGGGTCTTTATAGATCATAACTGATTGGTCTTCCACGAATGCATGAAATTTTCATTCCCATTCCCCCGAACCATGGACTTAAATAGCCAGAGATTTCAACACGAAGAAAAATAAAGACTACAGGGTAGGCTAAGGCGAAATGGTGTAACGAAACATATAGGGTTTAAACAGGTATTGGTTTAACAAGGTAATCTAGGGGTATCTTGCACTAATATTGAGTGCAACAAAGGGTTTTGAACTGGGGAGGTCGACATAGTCAGTGTGGACAAGTGTTACACACCACACATATAGGGATTTTTGGGGTGTATTACCTAATATGTTGCCTTCTTTAACTGTCTATTCCAACTAACCAATTAGGTCTTGACAAGATGTACATGCCAAGTTCTAAAGTCTACAATACTACCGGTACACTCATATTTTTGGTGGATTTATATATAATATATGAAAATGGAATTTTTAGGCTTAACCTCACCAATTAGAATAAAGGGTTATAGTGTGCTCGGCAAAGATTAATTCTAGTTTATTAGGAAAAGCATGTCAAAAATTTTAAAATTGGCACAATTTTTCAAAGAAAACTAGAAGATCGAAGGCAAATATTAGTCAAGTGATAATTCTACTCCCATCTCCCCATTTGGTTTGTACAATGTCCCTATTGTACAATTAAAGAAATGAAAATTCAAGAACAAGAGTAGAATTAGAACGGAAGACTCCCCTGGATTTACTTGGTACAATGAAGAGACAGCATGCTCCAAGTCTGCTTCTTCGAGCACTTCTACCATCATAAGCAATTTCACCATCCTCTTATAAAGCATTCAACTAGACTAGTTTAGAATGTTTCATCGTAGCTTGATTAGCATCCTAGCACCCCTCCTGTGCATTACTTGTATAACCGTAAGAAAGACTAATACCAAAAGCATAAACTAGGATAGAAAGCACCAAATAGCACAAAATATACAAAACTTTACAAGTCCTAACTCACTTTCGTAGGAATCACGGTTGCATTTAGCATATGCAACAAGCCTTTTAAACCACTTGGTGTCCCAAGTGGATGAGTGAAGTCTCGTGAGGGTTTCCAGAGAACATACCCAAAAAGTTTATTTACCAATATACACGGTTTTGTAAAGTTTCAAACATTTTAATGATTTTCAGGAAGGGTTTACGGCGTAACCATTGAATGAGTTACGCCGTAATATGTGGTTTGGAAAAATTAAAAAATTATTAGATCCTGTTACGGCATAATCATATCACTACAAAAAGGTGCTTTTTAGGACCTTTTTCTACGACGCCTTTATAAGCGGCGTCCTAAAAACACATCTAATATGACGAGTTAGTTTATGAGTCCTATTATCATGGAACCTAATATGACATTTCATGTATTGGTCTTATTAGATGAGTTTCATACGACACTTATTCATTTTTAGTCCCATTGTGATATAAATAATACGACACTTGCTATTTAGGTCCTATTATCTTATGTTTTATAGGACTCTAAGTAGTAGAAGTCATATTATATGTAATCTAATATGACACATTTATACACGTCCTATTAGATTTGATTTTATAGGATATTTATATGGTTTGGTCGTATAATGAAGAATTTTAATAGGACACTTAGAATACATGTCATATTAAATAAGTTTTTTGGGACGGTTATTTACTTTGGTCTTATAATGACAATTTTTATCAAGTACTAGCTCATTTGTGTCGTATTGCATTTGACCTTATCGAACACCAAATGTATATGAATCTTACACTTTTTTTGGTAACCGTGGTTTTCGACCTTTTGGTTGACTAATCCATGGTGTTTGAACTCACCGTCACACATACTCAAACCAGGTAAAGCCCTCCCTTTTCAGGAGGTTGACGTGGCCACTTCAAGCTAAGGTTGTTTGCACCTAACATGCATTGAACTTGAGACCTCACACATTTTAGAATGATAACCACAACTCCTTTTGCCATTAGTCCACCCTTGAGTGGTTGAATATTATACATTTGATATATGTTATTATCGTATTTTACAAACTCAAAGTTATGACGCAAATTATACTAACGTTACCTTGTGGTACTAGATTTTTGCAATATTTCAAAACCTACACCACACTTCGAACCATTTAGGTTCAAAGTGTCATTTAACTCATTTAACTCAACTTCAAGCATGAAATGGAAAGCTCGATTGAACTTAAGTAAAGTTTTAATCATTGGGTTTCATACTCAACTCAAGTTTTCATATTTTAATTCTATAATCAAGCCAAGCTTAGCAATTAGTTTGTATAACGTTTGGGGAATACAGACATATAGCCATTAAACGAACTTCTCAAAATGAAAAATCTTTATGTGATTTTGGTTGTTGACTATCTAAACCCAACTTTGTGTGGACGAGTTGAAAAAAATGTCAGGCACCATAAAACGTTAACATAAAAAACATATGTGAACTTTTGTATTCTAATTGACTCGATTACATCCTAAAAAAAACTTAATATGTAATTTACAATTTATATTGAATTACTCAACATCAATCTCAAACTAATTGCCAAAAATTGCTTATTATAAAAAATTTAGTCAACATATAATTACGGTTAAAATTTTGTTTTGTATAAATTTCACACCTCCCTCCCTTTTATCCCTATTTTTCTATGTCCCGCCCTCCCATTTTTTTTCTGTCTCGCCCTTTTGTAAAGCCCAAATCAAAGCCCTTTCTCCTCCCTTCTCAGTTCTCACTATTTATATCAGATCTCATTTTCTTCAGATATCATCTCTCGACACAATTAAAACCAACATAACTATTCTCACAAAAACAAGGTATAATCCTCTTTCACATTCTTTTACAAACTATTTAAGCATTACTTTTATGATTAAACTATGTGATTATATCCTAAACTTGGTGGAGATCTAGGATTATCATAATTTTCGAATTATTGAAACCCTAGCTTTTTGTACTTTGATTAATTCTGTTTGGTTCTTTATGATATGTGTAATTAATTGATAAATTGAGTAGATGCCCTAAAATTTTGGTTAAATCTCTAAGCTTATTAATTAATTTAGGGCAATAAGAATATATGTAATGGTTTGATGAATGGATGATTTATTTTCAGACGATGCCGTCAAGGAAGAATAAGAGAGCTCGCGTTCGCACCAGAACTACCAAAGACAACCAACAAGTTGAGGATGTACTTCAAATGGGGTCAAACCGTTCGGATGATGAAGAAGGTATGTAGTCAATTTATGGCATGTTTACATGATTCACTATAAGCTACACTCTTTTAGAATATTTATCGATTGCAACCTTTTTTGTTAGTTCAAGTGATTCAACGCAAAAGAGTTAGAGGACCAACATTTATGCCAAAAGTTTGGACCAAATCTGACGAGGATCGCATTAGTGTTTCTTTCAATGAATATGGACAACCCATCGATAAGAAAACAACAAGCACGTTGACACATTTCATGGGATCCCTTGCAATGAGTGGAAAATATTGTCCACTTCACAAATCATGGCCAAAAGTTGGGAGTGCTAAGAAAAAAACTTTGCTCGACGCCTTAAATGTATTTTAAAAGTTCATTCACATTTAAATGTCTAACATATATATGTTTCTACATCTAACGGCATTATTTGTATTTTATTTTGTAGGATAAGTTTGATCTTCATATGGGCTGTGATGATTGGATTTTAAAATCCTTTGGAAATAAGGTTAGGAACTGGAGAGCGAGATTGAAAAAAGATATTATGATCCGTCATTGTTATTATATGACAACAAATTCCAAGCCAAAACGAGCGCGTCCGGTTCATTGGAAAAAACTAGTCAAGACTTAGAATAAAGAAAACTCAAAGGTATGTGTTGGAATCGTGTCCCAAAAGCTATAGGATTACATTCCTATTTAGTCATCATCATATTTTTGGACTATAGGATTTCATTCCTATTTAGGATAAAGTATTAATTAGTCATTATCCTATTTTTGGAATAGATGTTGACTACCTAATTATTAGGGATTGGATCCTAGTTTTTCCTAGGGTTCCTTCTCTATATATAGAGCCCTTTTACATTCTCTTCCATAACACAAAACACATACACATACATACGATCCTTTACCTCCATAATAGTTAATCCCTATTTAAGAGTTCTCGTGAGAATATTTAGTTCTCTTTACTTCAACTGGCCTATATACCATTGAAGGTTTGTACTCTTGTTATTGATATAGTGGATTTTGTGGTCGTCGCCCGTAGTTTTTTCTCCCATTAAATTGGGGGTTTCCACATAAATCGTTTGTGTTTTTTATTTGCTATTATCGTAACTTTGTTTGGTTGATTATTGTTTTGGTTTAATCTTCGCTTCCGTACACGCTCCAAATTCCCTATAAGTGGTATCAAGAGCCGCGTTACAATGGTCACCAAATTTGATATCGATAAGTTTGATGGCAAGATTAGTTTTGCTATTTGGAAAGTTCATATGCGGGGGATGGGGGCGGGTCTGAAGCGGGGGGTGGAGGGGGGGGGGGTAGGGGGGACGGGAGGGCGGGTAAGCGGTATTAACGCATCATGGGTACAAGAAGTCCCTTAGGGGTATAGCATACAAGCCACAAAGCATGTCAGATGAAGATTGGCTTGGATTAGACGAGAAGGCTTTAGCTACGATCCAACTTTTTCTAACTCGAGAAGTGTTCCGTGAGGTTATACATGAGACCACCACGGCTGGTTTATGGCTCAAGTTAGAATCTCTTTACATGACAAAGAGTCTTGCGAATAAGCTTCGGTTGAAGGATCGTCTTTACACTTTTTGTATGAAACCAGGTACATCTGTTCAAGACCATCTTGATGAATTTAATACTATTCTCATTGATTTAGAGAATCTAGATGTAGACATTGATAATGAGGATAAAGCCGTATTACTGGTTATTTCTTTAACTTCTTCTTACAAACACTTTAAAGAAATCATGTTATATGGCAACCGTAAAACACTATCGTTTGATGATGTTAAATCTGCTTTGTTGTCCAAACAAAAGTATGATGATGATGTAGAGCCAGAAAGTGGTGAAGGGCTGGTTGCAAGTGGCCAAAGTTCGGACCGAGGTGAGAGTAGCAATAACAATAAAGAACATCGATCATGATCTCGTGGAAAATATTCAAATAAGAGTTGCAAATATTGCAAGAAACTTGGTCACATTGTCTCTGATTGCTACAAGTTAAAGAACAAACTGGAAAGAGAAGGTAAAAGGAATAACAAAAAGAAACCTGAAAAACCCGCTGAGGTAGCCATTACCAAAGGCGATTTTGATGGTGATATCTACTTGGCCATTGACATCGAAAAATCTAAAGATGAATTGATAGTTGACTCTGGTTGTACCTTCCACATGATTCCTCATCGAAGTTGGTTTACCACTTATGAATCCTTTAATGGTGGTAATATATATATAGGGAATCATTCTATTTGTCCTGTTATTGGGAAGGGAAACATTCAAGTTAAGATGCATAATGGTGTTGTTAGGACCATTGCAGGGGTTCGACACGTTCCATATTTAAAAAGAAATCTAATATCTCTTAGCACTCTTGAGGCTAATTGATGTAAGTACTCTGGTGAAGGTGGAGTCATGAAAATATTCAAGGGAGCTTTGGTGTTGATGAAGGCCATTCAATCAGGTGGTTTATATGTTCTACAAGGTACCGTAGTATACAGTACTGCTGGAGTTGCTACATCAAAGGCAAGCCTCGATGATTCCAAGCTTTTGCATTATCGCTTAGGACACATGGGTGAGAAAGGTATGAAGTACCTTGCCAAGAAAGGTCTTATTAAAGTTTCATGCATAGAACGAGGGATGCTCTTGACTACATTCATTCTGATCTATGGGGGCCATCCCCTGTTACGTCTCGAGGAGGTAAACGATATATGTTGACTATTATTGATGACTTTTCTTGTAAAGTTTGGGTTTTTTTCTTAAAGCACAAAGATGAGGTGTTTCCCACTTTTAAAGAGTGGAAAATGCTGATTGAAAACCAAACAGGAAAGAAGATCAAGAAGTTGAGGACCGACAATGGTCTTGAGTTTTGTGGAGAAAGTTTTAATGCCTTATGCAATAATATGGCATTGCACGAACATCCACACACTTGTTGGAATCAAAGAAAACGGCATTGCAGAAAGAATGAATAGGACTATAATGGAGAAAGAGCGATGTATGCTTTCTCATGCTAATTTGGATAAGGATTTTTGGGTTGAAGCTGCAACTACCGCATCATATTTAATAAACCGTTCTCCTCACATATCTCTTGATGGCAATATTCCAGAAATACTATGGTCAGGTAATTCAGTTGATTATTCTAATCTTAGAGTTTTTGGATGTACTGTTTATGTACATGTAAATGAGGGAAAACTAGTTCCTCGTGTTGTTAAATGCATTTTCTTGGGTTATGGTTCTGGAGTTAAAGGTTATCGTGTTTGGTGTCCTAATCCTAAGTATCGTAAGATTATTCATAGTAGAGATGTAACTTTTAATGAAGATGTTATCATTAATTCTGGTAAAGATTTTGTGCCACTTCATATGTCGTAATAATTTCATACAGAGGTAAGGTGGTGCTTTGAGTTTGATGTTGAAAATTAGTTACACATACTTAACCTCTAATTAATGATGAACATATTGAAACCCAAGATGATGGCAACATGCCTACAAGTCCACAAAGTCAACCTCAGACCGAGTATCTTTTGGCTCGGGATCGTGAAAGGCGACAAGTCAATAGACCTCCAAAACTTAAGGATTATCAATGTGACTTAGTTGCTTACGCATTTTCCGCTGTAGCCCATATTGAAGGTTGTAAGCGTACAAATTATTTTGAGGCAATATCAAGTCCTGAATGTGATAAATAGGTTGTGGCAATGGAAGAGGAGGTTGAAAGTTTGCACAAAAATAAAACATGGGAGCTGGTGAAACTTCCAAAGGAGAAATGTGTGATAAGCTTCCAAAGGAGAAACGTGTGATAAGCTGCAAGTGGTTATTCAAGGTTAAAGATGGTATACCCGGGGTTGAAAGCAAGCGGTACAAAGCTCGGTATGTAGTTCGTGGATTTGATCAACGTGAGGGTATTGATTTTAATGAGGTATTCTCCCCCGTTGTTCGTCATACTTCTATTAGAGTTTTACTTTCTATTGTTGGCTTTCTAGATTTAGAGCTGGAACCATAACCGACGTAAAAACAACATTCCTTCATGGTCATCTTGAGGAAGAAATTTATGTTGAGCAACCCGAAGGTTTTAAAGTTCCTGGAAAGGAGGACCATGTGTGCAGATTAAAAAAATCGCTCTACGGCCTAAAGCAATCTCCTCGACAATGGTATAAAAGGTTTGATTCCTTTATGATTGGTCATGGCTATGATCGTTGTAGTTATGATGAGTGCGTTTATCTCCGAAAATTTCCAGATGGATCTTTCCTTTATTTGGTACTTTACGTGGATGACATGTTAATTGCTGCACCTAATAAAGATCAGATTAGGGAGTTAAAAGATCAACTTAGCAACGAATTTGATATGAAAGATTTGGGAGCTGCTAAAAGGATTTTAGGCATGGAAATTCGAAGAGATCAAAAAATGGGTAAACTTAACTCTCTCACTGTATGATTTACCATTCAAAGTTCTCAAGAAGTTCAACATGAGCAGTTGCAAACCCGTTCCTACTCCGTTAGCACCACATTTTAAGTTATCTTCTCATGAATGTCCAAAGTCCGAGGAAGATAAGGAAGATATGTCTCGTGTTCCATATTCGAGTGCGGTAGGCAGTTTAATGTACGCCATGGTCTGTACTCGTCCCGATTTGGCCCATGCCGTTAGTGTAGTGAGTAGATACATGCATAATCCAGGTAAAATACATTGGGAAGCTGTTAAATGTATCCTTCGCTACTTGAAAGGCACTAGTAATATTGGATTATCTTTTGAGAAAAGTCGTGCTAGTCCAAACGGAGTTGTAGGATATGTTGATTCTGATTATGCGGGTGACCTCGATGCAAGGAAGTCTCTTTCCTCGTATATATTTTCTCATTGTGGTTCTGCTATCAGTTGGTATTCGTCTTTGCAAGCTATCACAGCTTTGTCAACCACCGAGGCAGAATATATCTCTTCTACTGAGGGAGTAAAGGAGGCTATATGGCTTCGAGGAATGGTTAATGAATTTGGTATACCTCAAGAGGTACTTGTTGTGTACTGTGACAATCAAAGTGACAATCAAAGTGCTGTGCATTTAACGAAGAACAAGAAGTTTCATTCCAAGACCAAACATATCGAAGTGAGACACCATTTTGTTCGAGATATTGTTGAAAAAGGAGAAGTTATAGTTGACAAAATACATACCAACGACAACCCTGCCGATATGTTGACGAAAGTTCTCACTCCAACTAAGTTCAAACATTGTTTGGACTTAGTTGGCGTTATTGGTGTTTGATACCCTTCGGGGTGCGGCGACGACAACTATGAAGAGTTATGGCTTTTGGTTCAAGGTGGAGATTGTTGGAATCGTGTCCCAAAAGCTGTAGGATTACATTCCTATTTAGTCATTATCCTATTTTTGGACAATAGGATTTCATTCCTATTTGGGATAAAGTATTAATTAGTCATTATCCTATTTTTGGAATAGATGATGATGACTACCTAATTATTAAGGATTGGATCCTAGATTTTTCCTAGGGTTACTTCTCTATATATAGAGCCCTTTTACATTCTCTTCCATAACATAAACACATACACATACATACGATCCTTCACCTCCATAATAGTTAATCCCTATTTAAGAGTTCTCGTGAGAATATTTAGTTCTCTTTTACCTACTTCAACTTGCCTATATACCATTGAAGGTTTGTACTCTTATTCTTGATATAGTGGATTTTGTGGTCGTCACCCGTGGTTTTTTCTCCCATTAAATTGGGGGTTTCCTCGTAAATCGTTTGTGTTCTTTATTTGCTATTATCGTAACTTTGTTTGGTTGATTATTGTTTTGGTTTAATCTTCGCTTCCGTACACGCTCCAAATTCCCTACAAGTGGTATTAGAGCCAGGTTACAATGGTCACCAAATTTGATATCAATAAGTTTGATGGCAAGATTAGTTTTGCTATTTGGAAAGTTCATATGCAAGCGGTATTAACGCATCATGGGTACAAGAAGGCCCTTAGGGGTATAGCACACAAGCCACAAAGTATGTCAGATAAAGATTGGATTGAATTAGACGAGAAGGCTTTAGCTACGATCCAACTTTTTCTAACTCAAGAAGTTCTCCGGGAGGTTATACATGAGACCACCGCAGTTGGTTTATGGCTCAAGTTAGAATCTCTTTACATGACAAAGAGTCTTGCGAATAAGCTTCGGTTGAAGGATCGTCTTTACACTTTCCGTATAAAACTAGGTACATCTGTTCAAATCATCTTGATGAATTTAATACTATTCTCATTGATTTAGAGAATCTAGATGTAGACATTGATGATGAGGACAAAGCCGTATTACTAGTTATTTCTTTACCTGCTTCTTACAAACACTTTAAAGAAATCATGTTGTATGGCAACCATGAAACACTATCGTTTGATGATGTTAAATCTGCTTTGTTGTCCAAACAAAAGTATGATGATGATGTGGAGCCAGAAAGTAGTGAAGGGCTGGTTGCAAGAGGCCGAAGGTCGGACCGAGGTGAGAGTAGCAATAAAAATAAACAACATCGATCACAATCTCGTAGAAAATATTCAAATTAAAGTTGCAAATATTGCAAGAAACATGGTCACATTGTCTCTGATTGCTACAAGTTAAAGAACAAACTGGAAAGAGAAGGTAAAGGGAATAACGAAAAGAAACCTGAAAAAGCCGCTGAGGTAGCCATTGCTAAAGGCGATTCTGATGGTGATGTCTACTTAGCCATTGAAACTGAAAAATCTAGAGATGAATTAATAGTTGACTCTTGTTGTACCTTCCACATGATTCCTCATCGAAGTTGGTTGACCACTTATGAATCCTTTAATGGTGGTAATGTATATATGGGGAATCATTCTATTTGTCCGATTATTAGGAATGGAAGCATTCAAGTTAAGATGCATGATGGTGTTGTTAGGACCATTACGGGGGTTCAACACATTCCAGATTTAGAAAGAAATTTGATATCTCTTAGCACTCTTGAGGCTAATGGATGTAAGTACTCTGGTGAAGGTGAAGTCATGAAAATACTCAAGGAAGCTTTGGTGTTGATGAAGGCCATTCAATTAGGTGGTTTATATGTTCTACAAGGTACCATAGTATACGGTAGTGCTGGAGTTGCTACATCAAAGGCAAGCCTCGATTATTTCAAGCTTTGGCATTATCGCTTAGGTCACATGGGTGAGAAAGGTATGAAGTACCTTGCCAAGAAAGGTCTTATTAAAGTTTCATGCAACCTGGAGTTTTGTGAACATTATGTGTTTGGCAAACAGAAAAAGGTAAGTTTTTCTCCTGGTATTCATAGAACGAGGGATGCCCTTAACTACATTCATTCTGATCTATGGGGGTCATCCCATGTTACGTCTCGAGGAGGTAAATGATATATGTTGACTATTATCGATGACTTTTCTCATAAAGTTTGGGTTTTTTTCTTAAAGCATAAAGATGAGGTGTTTCTAACTTTTAAGGAGTGGAAAGTGCTGATTGAAAACCAAACAGGAAAGAAGATCAAGAAGTTAAGGACCGACAATGGTCTTGAGTTTTGTGGAGAAAGTTTCAATGCCTTATGCCGAAAGTATGGCATTGCACGACACCACACACTTGTTAGGACACCGCAGCAAAACGGCGTTGCAGAAAGAATGAATAGGACTATAATGGAGAAAGTACGATGTATGCTTTCTCATGCCAATTTGGATAAGGATTTTTGGGTTGAAGCTGCAACTACCGCATCATATTTAATAAACCGTTCTCCTCACAGATCTCTTGATGGCAATATTCCAGAAATACTATGGTCAGAAGGTAAGGTGGAGTTTGAGTTTGATGTTGAAAATAGTACACATACTCAACCTTTATTTAATGATAAACATATTGAAACCCAAGATGATGGCAACATGCCTACAAGTCCATAAAGTCAACCTCAGACCGAGGATCTTTTGGCTTAGGATCGTGAAAGGCGACAAGTCAATAGACCTCCAAGACTTGAGGATTATCAATGTGACTTAGTTGCTTACGCATTTGCCGCTGCAGCCCATATTGAAGGTTGTGAGCCTACAAATTATTTTGAGGCAATATCAAGTCCTGAATGTGATAAGTGGGTTGTGGCAATGGAAGAGGAGGTTGAAAGTTTGAACAAAAATAAAACATGGGAGCTGGTGAAACTTCCTAAGGAGAAACGTGGGATAAGCTGCAAGTGGTTATTCAAGGTTAAAGATGGTATACCCAGGGTTGAAAGCAAGCGGTACAAAGCTCGGTATGTAGTTCGTGGGTTTGATCAACGTGAGGGTATTGATTTCAATGAGGTATTCTCCCTCGTTGTTCGTCATACTTCTATTAGAGTTTTACTTTCTATTGTTGCTCTACAAGATTTAGAGCTGGAACAACTCGACGTAAAAACAGCATTCCTTCATGGTCATCTTGAGGAAGAAATTTATGTTGAGCAACCCGAAGGTTTTAAAGTTCCTGGAAAGGAGGACCATGTGTGCAGATTAAAAAAATCGCTCTACGGCCTAAAGCAATCTCCTCGACAATGGTATAAAAGGTTTGATTCCTTTATGATTGGTCATGGCTATGATCGTTGTAGTTATGATGAGTGCGTTTATCTCCGAAAATTTCCAGATGGATCTTTCCTTTATTTGGTACTTTACGTGGATGACATGTTAATTGCTGCACGTAATAAAGATCAGATTAGGGAGTTAAAAGATCAACTTAGCAACGAATTTGATATGAAAGATTTGGGAGCTGCTAAAAGGATTTTAGGCATGGAAATTCGAAGAGATCGAAAAATGGGTAAACTTACTCTACACAGACCGATTACATTTCAAAAGTTCTCAAGAAGTTTAACATGAGCAGTTGCAAACCCGTTCCTACTGCGTTAGCACCACATTTTAAGTTATCGTCTCATGAATGTCCAAAGTCCGAGGAAGATATGTCTCGTGTTCTATATCCGAGTGCGGTAGGCAGTTTAATGTACGCCATGGTCTGTACTCGTCCCGATTTGGCCCATGCCGCTAGTGTAGTGAGTAGATACATGCATAATCCAGGTAAAATACATTGGGAAGCTGTTAAATGTATCCTTCGCTACTTGAAAGGCACTAGTAATATTGGATTATCTTTTGAGAAAAGTCGTGCTAGTCCAAACGGAGTTTTAGGCTATGTTGATTCTGATTATGCGGGTGACCTCGATGCAAGGAAGTCTCTTTCCTCGTATATATTTTCTCATTGTGGTTCTGCTATCAGTTGGTATTTGTCTTTGCAAGCTATCACAGCTTTGTCAACCACCGAGGCAGAATATATCTCTTCTACCGAGGGAGTAAAGGAGGCTATATGGTTTCGAGGAATGGTTAATGAATTTGGTCTACCTCAAGAGGTACTTGTTGTGTACTGTGACAATCAAAGTGCTGTGCATTGAACTAAGAACAACAAGTTTCATTCCAAGACCAAGCATATCGAAGTGAGACACCATTTTGTTCGAGACATTGTTAAAAAAGGAAAAGTTATAGTTGACAAAATACATACCAACGACAACCCTGCCGATATGTTGACGAAAGTTCTCACTCCAACTAAGTTCAAACATTGTTTAGACTTAGTTGGCGTTATTGGTGTTTGATACCCTTCGGGGTGCGGTGATGACAACTATGAAGAGTTATGGCTTTTGGTTCAAGGTGGAGATTGTTAGAATCGTGTCCGAAAAGCTGTAGGATTACATTCCTATTTAGTCATTATCCTATTTTTGGACTATAGAATTTTATTCCTATTTGGGATAAAGTATTAATTAGTCATTATCCTATTTTTGGAATTGATGATGACTACCTAATTATTAGGGATTGGATCCTAGTTTTTCCTAGGGTTACTTCTCTATATATACAACCCTTTTACATTCTCTTCCATAACACAAACACATACACATACATACGATCCTTCACCTCCATAATAGTTCATCCCTATTTAAGAGTTCTTGTGAGAATATTTAGTTCTCTTTTACATACTTCAACTGGCCTATATACCATTGAAGGTTTGTACTCTTGTTTTTTATATAGTGGATTTTTTGGTCGTCGCCCGTGGTTTTTTCTCCCATTAAATTAGGGGTATCCACGTAAATCGTTTGTGTTTTTTATTTGCTATTATCGTAACTTTGTTTGGTTGATTATTGTTTTGATTTAATCTTCGCTTCCGTACACGCTCCAAATTCCCTACAACATTAATCAATACGTTAACAAAAAAAAATAGGCAGTCAAAACTTAACACGCTAATTTTCCTCTTATGATTAATAAATGATTTTATTCTCTAAATGAGTTAGGAACATGATTATTGTGCACTGTGAGGGTCTGTAATAAAACTTGCACACTTTAAGATCTAAGATGCATAACAAAAAAGTAATAGCTTTAAATGATAAGAGTCAAATAGGTTGATAAGGTCATATTTTACGTGCATGAAAACTCCTAAATAATTTTAGTAAAACTATATATTATTAACGAAAATCATATTCCTTTTTTTTATTGAATGT